>CAUYRH010028175.1:0-27831 GCA_963574655.1 Perodicticus potto
ATATAAATGTCTTCATATAGTCATTAAAAGGCCATGTAGGCTATGTTAAATAGTTCAATGAAAATATTTCAGATTGTATATAAAGTCAGCACATTGTGCCCCATGATTGCACCAATGTACACAATTATGATTTAATAAAAACAAAAATTTAAAAAAAAAGACTGTTCTGTTCTTCCATTTCTAAAATCACAGTTTTATACATGAAAGTTCAAAGTAAAAATCATGTTAATCTTTGTCTTAATAATAATCGGCATAACCTATGACCCATAATAAACAATAATCAGCATTACCCATGACTCAAAATAACGTTACAATTTAAAAGTTAATCTTCTAAATCAATTGTCTTAAACTACTGAAGATAGACACTTTTAGGTTAAATTGAATTTACAAAACAGTAAGAATGGGAGACATGAAGTGAAGGTCACTAAGACCTAAACTGACCAGACCAGCTGTGTCCTCTCAGCCCTAGCCTGAATGATTCTACCTTATTCTCACTACATGTGCTTTCATTTTCCACTCCTATTACTACATTTCATGTCTATGAAATAGATTTTACATAGAAATAATTACTATAATTTACTGTATTTGTCCCAGGATGGAACTTAACTCAGTTCAGGGATAGGTTTAAAGTTATAGTAGAAACAACCTGCAGCACAGTTAACAAGAGACAACAAGGGGTACAATAAGTATAATAACAAAGATTTCTGAGAATCCTATTTTCCATCCCAACAACTGAAGCTTTTAACCCCCAGCTCCACACAGTTTTGCAGTCGACTGGTCTGGTTTAAGTTCACTGGTTTTTCTTAGTAATAAGGCTAGCTGCAGGAATGACACAATCCAGACAACTTGATCATCTTAGGGGCTGGTTTGTCCTCTTTCTCTTGAGTTTGTTGTCAGGGGTTCTTTCTAAGTCTTCAGAACTTGATCATGGGTGCAAATGTATGTAGGTCTCACAAAGTAGAGAAAGGAGCCCCTTTTCAGCAATTCAGAGTGTAGCATGGTGTGGCTCAGGAGGTGGCAGGGTGTGCCATGACAGAAATCAAAAGTCATGTGCAGGAGACCTTGTAAGAGTCAGAATGGCCATTTGGGGTGGAGGGTCTAAAACCAGCTGAGTAAGTTCCTTGGTCTGGGTGAGTCCATTACTGGAATATAGGACCTGGAAGATAATTCAAAAACTACTCTATGGTAAAGAAGTAAACGGAGGCCCAATCTGGCTTTATCAACATGGACAAAACCAGGGTTGTTCCCAGGGTAAGAGAATGAAACTATTTAGGCTCAGTGCCCGAAGCACAGTGGTTATGGTGCTGGCCACATACACCGAAGCTGGCAGGTTCGATCCCAACCCCAGCCAACTAAGCAACAATGACAACTGCAACAGAAAAATAGCTGGGCGTTGTGGTGATTGCCTGTAGTCCCAGCTGCTTGGAAGACTGAGGCAAGAGAATCGCTTAAGCCTGAGAGTTTGAGGTTGCTGTAAGCTATGATGCCACAGCACTCTACCTAGGGTGACATAGTGAAACTCTGTCTCAAAAAAAAAGAATGAAACTATTTAGCAGTAACCTACAAATATTCACAAGTTCTGGCTTTTGAGGCTAAGGTTTGCATGATGAGAACATTAGTATTTTTATTTACAGCCTCAGCACAGTTCTTAAGATAAAACTTAGCTTTAAGAGTCATTATAGAACTGATCTGAAGTTCTGGGCAAGTTAAGTGAATATTCCTGAAAATCAATTGGGTGTGGGCTGCTTGTGAGGCACTATTGTAGCCATACCACTTACTGGGAAATTTTTATTCAGGTTTTAATTTCTCCTGAGGTATCTGTATAGACCCAGCAGATAGTGTTTAATGCTGTACACATTCCTTCCAGTATAGTTAATTGGCAACCCAGCATTGCCTGATTATCTAGGAGAACCTGGGCTAGCAAGTTGAACAATCTTTGTTGAGGCTTAAAGCTTTTCTAGTTTCTTCTCTACCAGTCTTAGAGTCATAGACAAATCTCTGATCACATTCCTTTTGGTATATAGTCTATAAATTGAGACAAGCATATTAGCACGCTTTCGTGATGTTATTTCTGGGGTAGTCATCCAAAAATATGTTAGAGACATGTATTTTGGAGTAAATTTTTTAACTTTGTTTTTTTTTCCCATGTCCACTTTGAAATTAAAAGATTTTATGTATTTAAACTCAATATGTTATCTCACGACTAAGAAGCAGAAAGAAAAATACATTGTAGTAAATCTGATACTGTATATAATTTTATACTCTTTGGTGAGTTTCTTAGTCTTATAAATAGATCAGTTTGGTTAAATAGCTATGTTTCATTTTATGAGCTGGCATTGCAGACAAAGCAGGCATCTAATATAGGTGGGCCATAGATTTTTATTTTGAACCATGTTTTTTTCTCTTTAATTTCCCATTTTATTAAAGACAAATCCTAGCACAATCAACTTATACGTCAAAATAAACTGCACTTTCAGTGTACTGGGTCTAATTATTTGTATAAAGTGTAGTAAGAATAATTATTAGCCATCTAGGCCTTTCTTTCTTTTAAAATTAGCTTTGCCGGAAGTTTTTATAAGGAATATCAGGTTAGACTTGAAAGCCTCCCAAGTCAAGTTACGGTTTCATCTATGTCAATAGATTCCTGTATGTATTGGGTTAATTCCTCTTTTCTCAAGGTCCCCAAGCAACTTGGAGTGCCTAGACTTGTCAGAAAGTGACATTTTTTACTCACTACAGATCAAAAAACATTATTGATGAGGTATCTGGGCAGTTTTTTCATTGGGATTTTTATTGACCTTATAAAATCAATCTTAGTTTCTTACTGCAATCTGAACACCTATGAAAATGTCATTTCAGTCAAAGCTTTAGGTAAAATAACCAGTATTTTTCATTGTGTCCTATAGAACAAAACAGATTTTTATTGAACTTGTGCAAATAACTATATTGTCAGAAATTAAGAATATTTACAAATGGTTTTCAAATTCTGGAGAAATTAGATAGGAAAATAAATGTTTCAAATTTTGTTTATAAATATATGCAGGGTGTTCAAAAAAGTTTGTGTGCAATTTAAAATAGTTTAACATAGTAACTTGCACACAAACTTTATAGTCACCCTGTCCATTGCTGCAGGCTATAAATAGCTGAAGAGATGGAAAAAGGGTTTTCTTGACTTCTGGAAAACAGAACATGGAAAGAATCAGTAATGTTTTAAATAATAAGTCATAAAAATCAGCTCAGTCCCACGTAATTAATTTCTGTTCTATTCGAGGTTAGGTTAGGAATTCTCATGGACATGTTAGCTTTCTAATAAAATTTATTTTTAGTCTGATGGTAAATAATTTTCAGAGTCATCAGAAATTTGTATTCAAGAGAAATTGTCAGCTTTTTTGTCATTTGCCTTGAAGGATAAACTTTGGACTTATCCAATTTAAAAAATAATTTTCTGAGATGAATCAAAAAGTATTATTGATAACATACACTAAGACATATCAATATTTTATAATATTAGAATATTTGTATATATGAAAACATAATCCACAGAAAATTAACCACCATTTCATATTTGACAATATTTTTGTCAACTATTTCATATTTGACAATAGTTTTAACACACTGAGAATAAGCCTAATATGTTTTTTTCAGATTTTCAGTGGTCTTAATATTTCAAAAAGACCAAATTTAGAGTTTTAATTTTGGAAGGTTTGTCAAATATCAAAGGCTTAATAGGATTACAAGTTAAAAGATTCTAAAGGTCAGACAGGAGGTTGCATGGATATAAACCTTAACCCTTTTAAAGTTCAGTCTTCTCATTTTTGCATGTTATGAATCTGACAAAGGCTGATAACTAGAATCTACAGAGAACTCAAATTAAACATTAAGAAAAGTTCAAAAAACCCTCTCTATAAGTGGGCAAGAGATTTGAACAGAAACTTCTCAGAGGATGACAGACCAATGGCCAACAAACACATGAAAAAATGCTCGTCACCTTTAATCATCAGAGAAATGCATCAAAACCACTCTAGGGTATCACCAAACCCTAGCAAGATTAGCCCACATCACAAAGTCCCAAAATACCAGATGCTGGTATGGATGTGGTGAGAAGAGAACACTTCTACACCGCTGGTGGGATTGCAAACTAAGACAGCCTTTTGGAGAGAAGTATGGAGAATGATCTAAAAGTAGATCTTCCATTTGACCCTGCAATCCCATTACTAGTTATCTACCCAGAAGAACAAAACTCATTTCCCACAAAGACATTTACACTAGAATGTTTACTGTGGCTCAATGCATAATTGCCAAGTCATGGAAGCAGCCTAAGTGCCCATCAACATATGAATGGATCAACAAACTGTGGCATATGTATACCATGGAATATTATCCAGCCATTAAAAAAGAGACTTTACATCTTTTACATTTACCTGGATGAAGTTGAAATTCTTCAACTTCTACATTCTTCTTAGTAAAGTATCTCAAGAATGGAGAAATAAATATCCAATGTACTCAATACTAATATGAAATCAATCAAGTATTTTATTACTTAAAAACAGAAAAGAACTCAATGTTTATAAGAACAATAAAACACTATTGTAGTCCAGTTTAGGGGTAGAGGGAAGTGGGAGGGGAGAGAGGGAAGGACATCTGGTAGAAGGAGGGAGGACATGAGGTGGGACCTCACCTAATGTGCACATTGTGAGGGTGTATAACACGCCCCCTGGGTGAGGGACTCTTCTACAAATGGAAATTTACTCTGGAAGTGAGAACAATGTAGCCTGAATATTGTACCTTCATATTAATTTGAATAAAGTTAAAATAAAAAATAAATAAATAAAGTTCAGTCTTCTCTAGTTAGCCAAAACCATACTACAGACAACACAGAAATTGTTTCTTTTAGACCAGTTACTGAAAAGGTTAAAAAACAAACAAAAAAAAAAAACACTTCCTGTGGTATAATTTTTAAATTAAAGGGAAATAGGGAACTAAATTTTACAAATCATAGTCATCTGGATCACATGCAAATTCCTTCACAAATTTCCTTTTATGAGTTCTAGTTAACCTGTACAGACAATCTACAAACATGTTAAATTTTCTGTTTTGGCTTTCCTTACATAATTAGTCATTCTGTTTCAGGTCAAAATTTACCACACAAGATTCTTTCTTACACAAGGCTATTTTCCTTTCTGTTTAATCTTTTTTGCCCCCCAAAATGACGTTTCACAAAACAGGATCACAGTTTATTATAAAGTTAATTATTCTCTTGGCCAAACTGATAATTAGAAGATTTAAAAGGCAAAAATCTTATTTTTTGATAAAGATTCAGTTTCCCAAACAATCTAAACAGCTAAGTATTGCACTTTACAAATCACTCAAACATTTTATGAAACCTAACATGACTTTAAGGTTTTAAGTTATTGAAAAGTATTCTGAAACTACAATGTAGGCACCATCCCTGATGTCTTTCCTAATCCTCCGAAGTCTCACATAGTCACGTGGCATTAAAGATGGCTGCAAAGACCTAGTTGTGTCCTTAATTCATTTACCAGGTGCAGAGTTCAAGACAGAAAGCAGGAAGACTGGAGGGTTCATTTTCTCCCAGAATAGCCAGGGGGCAAAGTTGGAGCAGGGAAAGGGCCATGTGGGCTAGACCGTGCCTTGTAGCTGTTGTCCTAGGCAAGGAAAACACGTCCCAGGCCTCACCATAGCCACCTATTTGAGCTCAGAATTCAGAGGTTCAAAATCAAGAACACAGCTCACAGTCAAATCCAGCAAAATTTAGAAATATTACAGAAGTGGCAGTTCTATAATCTTTGAACATCTGAACTTCAATAATAGTTTTAAAACTAGTTTTATTTATCAAAGAATACCAATCACCTGAACAAAAAGGCATTTGAGTTCTTTTCTGTTTTCAAATAATAAAATATTTGATGTAAGTGCTTATTTTTTTTTCTTTGTTAAGCCAATTAATTAGAACTCTTTGCATATTTTGATAGTGAAATGTCATAGCACATGACACACAAGCAGACAGACACACATACAAAAGCAGAATTTATATTTGTTAACTTTAAACATATTTTTATTCATACTATTAATCTTTTAATTACCTAAATTATTTATTTTAGCAGTTTATCTAGGTTTTAGTTATCATTTTGTTATTTTTATGTTAACCATTTTTAAACACTATAAATTAGATATATATATAATTTCAATTATTGCTTTTAGACTCAAAAATGCTACCAAGAAAAAGAACAAATATAAGTATTTTAACCAAACTTGTTATTTTAAACAATGTAACATCATTATAATATTTCAAGGATCCACTGAAAGGCCATTTTCTTCCAGAGTCAAGATGATATATCAGCCTGGCCATGTTACAGTAAAATTTCTTTGCCTTTTTAGTCACAGACAGGTACCCATGCTGAGACCAATTAGACAGAATATGCCCCAATGGGCTATCATTTGGGATTGAGGCCCGAGCTCCCATAATGCAGACTAGATACAGAAACACCAGATTTCTCAAGAACAAAACCAGAACTGATGAGAACTAAAGTTCTCAGTGCACAACCAGAATAAAACAGATGGCCCTCAGTGATTAACAATAGCAGGTGCATGACAGCAGAGTCCAAAGACTCCCAGGAGAAATCTTGGCAGCCTGGCTTGAAGCGTGTGAGCACTGCACTCCTGGGCTGGCCTGTCCAGGTGACCAGCAGGCTTCCCCGGCAGCACTTAACAGAGCAGTCTAGGGGGCCCTTCGTGGTCACCAGAAATGTTATTGGATGAAGAGGATCTGGCTGCCTGTCACTGTCAGCCAATACAGACAGGGATGGGTCCACCAAACTATGGAGAGAGGAGCCTCTCCAAGACTGTTCTCTTCTTCTATTTTTAAACCACAGTTTTATACATAAAAGTTCAAAGTAAAAATCATGTTAATCTTTATCTTAATAATAATTGTCATAACCCATGACCCATAATAAACAACAATCATTACGCATGCTCAAAATAACATTCCAATTTAAAAGTTAATCATCTAAATCAATTGCCCTAAACTACTCTAGACATACACTTTTAGGTTAAAACTGAATTTACAAACCAGTAAGGATAGGAGATGTGAGGTGAAGGTCACATAGGACCTAAATTGACCAGACCATCTGTGTCATCTCAGCCCCAGTCTGAATCACTCCATCTTATTCTCACTGAATGGGCTTTCAGTTGCAGAGAGCATCTGGTCCTCAAAGACCTCCAGGATACAGATGTGGCTTCCCTTTCTATCTTTCCTTAGTGCACACACTGAACCTGATCTTACATTAGCTGTCTGGTACCCACACTGCCTCTCCTAGACTGTTTTTCCCCCCTAGAGTCCTTCCTCCCCAGGCCCATATCCACCTATGGACTTTCAAGACCTAAAGCAAATGTCGACTCCTCCATAAAGCCTTCCCTAATCTTCGCTTTGGTCAAAATCTGTCTCTCTTTCCTATGCTTCTCAACCTTGCTGGCAATATTACAATTTTATTAAATGTCCTTGTGGTTTAGAACCCAGCTCTGAAACCAGACTACCTAGGTTTAGATTCCGGCTGCCACTTACTAACTTGAGCAGGTTTCGACAAGTTATTGAACCTTTCCGTTCCTGCTCTGTAAAGTACAGATAATATTAAATAGCATTTCCCTCAGAGTTGTGGAAATTGTGCACACAATTGCACACAAAGCACTTTGAAATGTTAACTGCTGTTATCCTTGCCCATCTGCCACACCCTTGTAGATGGTAAGCGTCTTTTGGCTGGGGCTCTAACCCTGGATAAGACTCCCTCAGTTTCTTGTGCTTCCTAAGTATTCAACAAATGATGGAAGAAGGAATCAATTCTCTTGGTCTTTCAGAAGAAAACAATATCACAGCTTCTATTCAACAGATAATACTACAAATCTCAAAATGAATTTTCCATCCAAAGTAATAAATACAAGCCAAAGAACTTTGTACATCTGTCAACCTTTTGTAACATCTGCTCCTTTTCAGAGATGTTGCCTCTGGTTTTGAAGGTAGCTCCCCACAGTGTTTCACGAACACTTTCCTCTAAGTATTGCACCATGTTCAATGATGAAGGCCAAATGACAATGAACTTTTAGCGCTTCCAAAAGCACAGGCAGCAGAGGGCAACTGCTGAGAGGGGTGTTCTATAGCCTGCTCTTCCCAGAATTTGGTTAAAAGTGTGATCTTTAGAACATTGGCCAACAGCATCATGGTCACTTTCTACGTCATTCCCAGGGGGAAAAACAACCCTAGGTTACCTAAATGCTATCAACTTGGCTAAGACCAAATAAATATTTATTGACAACCTAAGCAGGTTCATAATTAAATTGATGTTGTTAGAGGTAGAGAAAGTGCCATATGCAGTTTTTCTTCGTGTCCCCACAATATCTATTCTGAATTTTAGAAAGGGCAGTTACTGGGCCTGGGAACGGAAGACTATATATTATGTAGGGTCAGTGTCTCAAACTTGTCCCTGGGAAATGAGATGTTCTTGGAGATTATTCTAAGGTCAATACCCTTCTGTCTTGAGCCCTGTGGGCTGCCCCTCTAAGTAAAATGCCAATCTCAAAATAAACAAGATGCTTTCCAGGTCATTGCTAATTTTAACACTTTGACTTAGAATTGACTCAACACTGCCTCTGCTGGATGGATAAGCAAAAGACTCAAGAGCTGAACACTGCCCAGACAAGCAGGCAGCCAGATGAAGTGAGTATCCAGGGAAAGGGCAGTATTGTCAGAAGAGAAAGGGGTGGCATTCTCAAATATCTCCTTGCTTCCTTATAACTCTGTTCAAGCATCCTCCCTAGCATCTTCTTTCTGCCTCCTTCCTCTCCCTTCTTAAAAAAAAATGGAAAAGATGAACTGAGAATATACATGGCAACAGCATCATCTGGAATGAATTCCTTTGGAATATGCTGTCTTGGAAATCTGAAGCCTTCAAGGGCTGGGCAGGCAAGAATGACAGTGGGCACTACAGGGAACTCTAAGCAAACCCACACCTGCTTGTCTTACTCAGCCATGTCCTTGAATACCCAGAAGGTCTAAACTTAGGAACAAGTCAGGGGAGAGAAAAGTTTATCAACCCTTTGCACTCAAGCACAAAGTGCTTGGGAATGGTTATATTTGGGGCTGTGCTGTCACTAAAGGTGGAGTATTATTCAGAAACTGAATTGAGTGCTAAACAAATATTTCTTTACAAACCAAAGCTGTATGAAATTTCTGAGTCACCGTGTGGCTAAATAATGGGCAATAAAATAAGCATTGATCTCCTAAGGTGGTGCTGCTGTTAGGGAAGTGAGCCTTTATCAACCTCTTCCCTCAGATTAACTGCTTGCTTTCTGGGTGTGCATTGGTGGAATCATATCTTCTCACTTCTCTTCTCTCTATTTTTTCCCTCTCTTCCTTCTGTGTGACCACTCCCCCAACCCACTAAGCAAGGGTGTCTTTCTGCTTCCTGCCTCATAGAAGAGCATGTTCACTGAGGCTGAGTGTGGAGAGTCTAAAGCTAGTTCTTGAGCTGGGCACCCACATGTGCAAAACACTATTTGAAGCTGCTAGGGGCTTTGTGGAGCAGATATATCAATAGGACTGAGAACTGATGGTTTTGTCTAATTATTGAATATAGTTAAGTTCCAAGGCACCGTTTAGAAATTGATGGGCTATATAGAGTTTACAGCTTACTTAAGAAACAGTGTCGCATAATAGTTAATAGCATGGCCTCTGAAAATGGAGGTATGCCTCCATTTTCCTCATGTGTAACATGGGGATAGTAATAGTTTTACCTCATGGAGATGCTGTGAGGTTTAAATGATTTAATCTGATTAAACATAAAACTCTTTGAATTGTACCTGACAGCAAGTACTCAATAAGTATTAACTGGGATCATTATGGTAATCATCATTTACCATCATCACAGATGCTGGAATTTAAATCTCAAAGGAATTAAAAGGTAAAGGTATAATGTATTTAATAACTAATTAAAATTTAAATATGTTAATAACAACCCTTTGTATTTCTCTATCATCCTTTTCTGTGGAACAGAAAATGCTCTGGAGCAGTAATTTTCAGCCAGTGTGCTGCAGCACACTGGTGTGCCACAACAGGATCTTAGGTGTGGCTCAAAAAATTTTGAAGATCATTAATTAAATTATTTTTGAACGTAGTTCAAAGCACAGTAAGTATATTCTCTTTTATTATTATTAGTTTTTACTAAATCATAACTTTGTATATTGATGCATTTATGGGGTTCAGGGTACTGCTTCAATATATAATGTGGAATACTTACTCTGAACTAAGTAACACATCCATCACAATTATATTCATTTCTTAATAGTTTTGAAATGTACCATTGCATCATGCACATTAGGTGAGGTTCCCCCAAATAACCTTCCCTTTTCCCACAGCCCTCCCCTCTCTCTCCTCTTCTCGTCTACTTTCTGGACTATAGTTATGTTTTGCCATTCATATGAGTGTGTAGGTGATTATATATTGATTTCATAGTGGTATTGAGTACATTGGAGTACTTTTTATTTTCCATTCTTGAGATACTTTACTAAGAAGAATATGTTCCAGCTCCATCCAGGTAAACATAAAAGATGTGAAGTCTCCATCTTTTTATGGCTGCTTAGTATTCCATGGTGTACATTTACCACACTTTGTTAATCCATTCATGGGTCAATGGGCACTTGGGCTGTTCCCATGTCTTGGCTATTATGAATTGTGCTGCAATAAACATTCTGGTGCAAATGTCTTTGTTGTAAAATAATTTTTGATCATCTGGGTGTATACCTAGTACAGGAATTACAGGATCAAACAGTAGGTCTACTTTTAGTTCTTTGAGTGTTCTCCAAACTTCTTTCCAAAACTATTGTATTAGCTTGCATTCCCACAAGCAGTGTAGAAGCATTCCCTTCTCTCCACATCCACACCAACACCTGTAGCTTGGGGATTTTGTAATGTGGGCTAATCTTACTGGAATTAGAGGATATCTCAAAGTGGTTTTGATTTGCATTTCTCTGATGATTAAGGATGATGAGCATTTTTTCATGTGTTTGTAGGCCATGCACCTGTCTTCATCAGAGAAGTTTCTGTTCAAGTCTCTTGCCCACACAGAAATGGGATTATTTGTTCTTTTCTTATTGATTAGTTTGAGTTCTCTGAAGATTCTGGTTATCAGACCTTTATCTGAAACATAACTTACAAAAGTCTTCTCCCATTCTGAGGGTTGTCTGCCTGCTTTACTTACTGTGCTCTTGGCTGTGCAAAAGCTTTTTAGTTTGATCAGATCCCAGTAATGTATTTTTGGTGTTGCTTCAATTGCCCGGGGAGTCTTCCTCATAAAATATTCTCCCAGGCCAATTTCTTCAAGTGTTTTCCCTGCACTCTCTTCTAGTATTTTTATAGTTTCATCTCTTAGTTTAAATCTTTTATCCAGTGAGAATCAATTTTTGTTAATGGTGAAAGGTGGGGGTCCAGCCTATTGAAAAGTACTATTTTCAATCTTTTACAGGTTGCCAGCCAGTTCACCCAGCACCATTTGTTAAATAGGGAGTCTTTCCCCCACTGAATATTTTTGATAGGCTTATCAAAGATCAAATGATGATAAGTAGCTGGGTTCATCTCTTGGTTCTCTATTCTGTTCCCAAAATCTACCACTCTGTTTTTGTGCCAGTACCATGCTGTTTTGATCACTATAGAGTTATAGTATAGCTTGAAGTCTGGTAATATGATACCTCCTGATTTGTTCTTATTTCTGAGTAATGTATTTGCTATGCGAGGTTTTTTCTGATTCCACATAAAACAAAGTACTATTTTTTCAAGTTCTTTAAAGTCAATGGTGCTTTAATAGGGATTGCATTAAATCTGTAGATTACTTTGTATAGTATGGACATTTTAACAATGGTGATTATTCCCAGCCATGGGCTTGGTATGTTTTTCCATTTGTTAACATCTTCAGCTATTTCTTTTCTCAGAGTTTCATAGTTCTCTTTATAGAGATCTTTCGCATCCTTTATGAGGTAAACTCCCAGATATTTCATCTTCTTTGGCACTATTGTAAAAGGAATAGAGTCCTTGACTCTATTTTCAGCTTGACTAATGTTGGCATATATAAAAGCTACTGACTTGTAAGAATTGATTTTGTATCCTGAGATGCTACTGTATTCCTTGATCACTTCTAAGAGTTTTGAAGTTGAGTCCCTGGGATTTTCCAGGTATAGGATCATATCACTACTGAAGAGTGAGAGTTTGATTTCCTCTGATCCTATTTGAATGCCCTTGATCGCCTTCTCTTGCCTGATTGCAATGGCTAAGACTTCCATTACAATGTTGAATAGCAGTGGAGACAGTGGGCATCCTTGCCTCATTTCTGATCTGAGTGAAAATGTTTTCAATTTTACACCATTCAATATGACATTGGCTGTGGGTTCTAGAGGCTGTAGCCTCTATCAGTTTAAGAAATGTCCCTTCTATGCCTATTTTCTTAAGTGTTCTGATCATGAAAGGATGCTGGATATTATCAAAGGCTTTTTCTACATCAATTGAGAGAATCATATGGTCTTTGTTTTTTATTTTATTGACGTGATGTATTTATAGATTTGCATATGTTGAACCAATCCTGTAACCCTGGAATAAAACCAACTTGATTGTGGTGTATAATTTTTTTTTGATGTGTTATTGAATTCTGTTTGCTAAGATCTTATTGAATATTTTTGCATTGATACTCATTAATGATAATGATCTATAATTTTTTTTCTTGTTGGATCCTTTCCTGGTTTGGATATCAGGATGATATTTGCTTCATAGAATGTGTTGGTAAGTATTCCTTCTTTTTCTATGTTTTGGAAAATGTTGTATAATATAGGTACTAGTTCCTCTTGAAAGGTTCAATAGAATTCGGATGTGAAGCCATCTGGTCCTGGACTTTACTTTCCTGGGAGATTTTGTATTGTTGATGCTATTTCAGTGATTGATACTGGTCTATTCAAGATTCCTAATTCTTTCTGGTTGAGTTTAGGAAGGTGGCATGCCTCCAGATATTGGTCCATTTCCTTCATATTTTCATATTTCTGGGAATAGAGATTTTTATGGTAAGCATTGAGGATTTTCTGAATTTCTGAAGTGTCTGTTATTATTTCTCCTTTATCATTTCTGATAGATGATATTAGAGATTTTACTTTTCTATTTCTGGTTAGGTTGACCAAAGGTTTATCAATTTTGTTAATCTTTTCAAAAAACAAACTTTTTGTTTCATTGATCTTCTGAATGATTCTTTTGTTTTTAATTTCATTTAATTCTGCCCTAATTTATTCTTTTTTATCTAAATAATTTGTGTGCCACAAAAGTTTAACTATAGGTTCAAGAATGCTATGAGATAAAAAAGATTGAAAAAAAATTGCTCTAGAAACACTCTTCCACAGCCTGGAGCAATTGTCTTCTCCAGTCAAATAAAGATAAAGGAAATAGATTGCCTTAACAAAAAGCAAATGAAGACACTCCAAATGACATAAGAATGGAAAGACTACAAACCTTAGTCAGAAGAAAATTTCCTTTCCTTTCCCTGTTTCTCTCTAAATGGATCACAAATACAGTCTCTTACCTCTACTAGAGCCATGTCATAAGCTTTTTTCCCCCCAAGTTGTGATGTCCTTTTTTGGATTGGGTCATATCCTAAAAGCCTATGCTTTGATGCAAGATGAAGGTAGATGAAGAGATAAGAAAGGAAACAAGTTCAATGCGTTAGTCAAGAAACAGCTGTCTTTTAACATAGTTTAAAAGAATGTTATCTGTTATACCTAGATTAGCAGAGATATGGAACCACAATTTTTATTTTTATTTTTTTGGAGACAGAGTCTTGCTTTGTAGCCTAGACTAGAATGCAGTAGCATCATCATAGCTCACTGCAACCTCAAACTCCAGGACTCAAGCTATCCTTGTGCCTCAGCGTCCTTGGATTACAAGTGCGGGCCACTATGCCCAGCTAATTTTTCTATTTTTTATAGAGGTAGGGGTTGGAAGGTAGGGTGGCCGTTCTCACTCTTGCTCTGGCTAATTTCAAACTTCTGGCCTTAAGGATTCCTCCCCTCTAGGCCTACCAAAATTCTAGGATTACAGGCATGAGCCACTGCTCCTGGCCATGGAAGTGTGTTAATAATATTCCAGAATCCGACAGTAGAGGGCAGCACTATCCTTCTTTTGCAATTGAGCACTCCTGAGACGGAAAATGTTAATAAAAGCAAAACTGACTACTGTGCCTGTGTATTTACTTTTACCATAGACTTAAAAAAAAATTGAATGTTTTTCTTGTTGTTTAGGTGATTATATAAAAAGAACGTCAGAGACTATCTCCTTGAAGTGGTATCCCAGGTAATTGGTGAAAAACATGGAAGGTTTTAGGTTCCCCACTCAGGATATGGGTTCTGTCAGGCAAAGATAAACAGTAGCTTGACCCTGGGTAATCAGATAGTGTAATTGTATGAACAGACCTCATGCTCCTGCATTTTCTGGACAGAAGTCAATCTACTGAAATAGCAGGATGTGGTTTTAAACAATGTGCATAACTCATATAGTCTTAGCCCTGATAACCACTTCTAAATTCTTATTCATTGCCTTTATTCTGCTGTGTTAGTGTTCCTCTCTGTCATACCTGGGTCAGATCAGAACTATCTGAAACAGAGAATATGTATTCTGACTTTAAAGAATGTTGGCAGACATGGGGGGTAGGGAATGTCTTTCATGGGATTGCAGTTCACTAAAGGGCTATGTGTAAATAGCAGGGAAATCAAAACCCTGTATGCTAGGGCTCATACTGTCACAGTATGATTTAAGTTTACCTATCCGATGAATAATAAGAAAAAATAATCCTGGCTCGGCGGCTGTGGCTCAACAGGCTAAGGCGCCAGCCATGTACACCTGAGCTGGTGGGTTCGAATCCAGCCTGGGCCCACCAAACAACAATGACGGCTGCAACCAAAAAATAGATGGGCTTTGTGGCGGGTGCCTGTAGTCCCAGCTACTTGGGAGGCAGAAGCAAGGGAATCGCTGAAGCCCAGGAGTTGGAGGTTGCTGTGAGCTGTGATGCCACAGCACTCTACCCAGGGTGACAGCTTGAGGCTCTGTCTCAAAACATAAATAAATAAATAAAAAAGAAAAGAAAAGAAAAAAGAAAAAATAATCCAGTATTTTCTATTAAAAGGTACCAGATGCTAGCAAGATTACAGAGAAGTCAACAATTCTAATTTTAACAAATACATAACCACAGTATTCATAACACATTTGAATTCCACTCTAACCATCACAACTTTTGGCAGCAAATCTTCAGTGCCAATTTAAGTAAATCCTACTAGGAATAACAGCTGGAAGACATTGAGTCTAGTTCCCAGCTCTGCCATGTGTATTTGGGCAAATCATTACCTCTGAGTTTTTTTGTCCTCATCTGTTAGATGGAGATAATACCTCCTAGATTTATAAAAGAGTCAATTTAGAAAATGCATATTAAAATGGTTTAAAAATCATTTAAGTACCAAATAAGTATTTCTATCCCTGTAGTCCCAAAAGACTCTTGCCTATGAGATTTTATGTCACTTTTCCTCACTTGGTATCATTAATTGCCTGGGATTGTTAGTTAATTTTCTTTTTTTTTCTTTTTCTTTTTATGGTGAAAAGGTATATATTTAGAATTAGCCAGCTGGATGTGGCTTAGATGATTCCAATTTTGTTGGCAATAACCAAAGCACTGTAATCAGGAGCCGATCGAACATACGCCTTCTTTTCACCATCAGGCCTAACTGGGGTGTTGACCTTGGCCACATCAAAGTCACAGAGCTTCCACAATGAACACAAGTGTGTTGTTGTCTTCTGTCTTCTTACTGGCAGACTCATTGGTCAGGGGGAACTTGATGATGGCACTGTGGTCAAGCTTGTTTTCTCCTGGGGGTGCTCTTCCAAGGATATCTGGGCTGCCTTGGCCTCCACAGCGTCCTTGGCTGCCACAGGTGGGTAATGTATGATTCTTCTTTTTTTTTTTTTGCATCTGTGCACACCTTTGAGCACTACCTTTTTGACTTTCAAAGCCTTGGCTTTGGCTTTGGCTTTGGCTTTGGCTTTGGCTTTGCGAGAAGCAGGAGCTTCCTTGTTTGCCTATGGTGACATCTTATGAAAAAAGAGATTGTTTAGTTAATTTTTGTGTATATTTAACTTTTTCCTCACAGTCTGATTGCTAGTTAGTTCCTTGAGACCTGGTACACATCGTGGTATCCTTCAAAGAAGCAAGGTATTTAGGTATTTGTTGGTTGATTAAAAGCAGAAACAATAAAGCAGAATTAACTCTTTTTTCAAATTGTGGTAAACAAAAAAAAAACATAATATTTATACCATCTTAGACATTTTTAAGTATAAGTCTAGAAACACACATTGTTGATCAACACATCTCTCGAACTGTTTTCATCCAGAATTAATTCTATGTAACTACTTTCCACATCGCTGGTACCTGGTTTCCAAAGAGCTCTTTATTGATTGAGCAAAACAAGAAAAGAGTGTAGGACTTTCACTGTGGGGTGATGGATAAGTGGAGTATAGTAGTCAAAAGATTTCCACTTTGTTTTAAATTCATCCTCCCTTCTCGGAGGTTCTGCCCTATTTTCTTTCTAACCTGTAGATTAGCCATTTTCTATGGTCCTGAGAGTTGATGTCAGAAAAGAATGTCTCTATAAAGTGTTTTTGTAAGTCCTTTGTGTCCAGGATATAATGAAATATCTATGAGAAGGAAACTATCAAGTCAAAAAATAAAATTATTTGCTAAGTATTTGATTTCCAGGACATCTGACTTTTGTTAATTACTGAAGATAAAGTATTAACTTTAATACTTTATTTCTATCATAGTAAGGTTTTTATTTAGCTGCTATGTGTGAGGACTGGAGTAGATATTGTCCCAGAAAAGAACTCTGCATTAGCTGTAGAAAGTTCTGGAAAATTCTGAGGATGGCATGTATTTAACACCCAATATGTACTCTTAAAAACATTGTACATTTCCAATGTCACGACTGTCAACCGTCATGTCAAATCCATTTGGGATTTTAAAATATTGGTTTTCTCCTTTGCTTTGCACAAAATCAACTCTAGATGAATATAAGATTTAAATACTTTAAACTACAGGCAAAACAGAGAAAATAGTAAGGATTTTTGAAACATAGTATTAGGGTGGCATATACTTTCCTAATCATGACACAATCTCAGAAGCCATAAACAAAATAAATATGACTTTGCATGGTGATAGATACCATAAGTAAAAATGTGATAACTTAGAAAAATATCTGTAACATGCTTATCATTCACATCTATTGTATACTCAGAGCTTTATTGTATTGGTAGGAAAATGAATTAAGGATATGAAGAAATCAATCAGAAAAGAATAAATACAAATGGCCAAAAAACATGCCAAAAATTATCCTCGTTATTAAATTGAAACTATACCAACTTATAAACTTTTACCCATCAGACTGACAAAAATTAAAAATATTGAAAAATAGCATTAAAGTGAAAGAGCACTGACAGGTGTTATTGGAGAGTGTCAGTCAATAAAGCCTTTCTTGGAATACTTTTTGGCAATATCAGGCAAAATTAAAATGCTCATGCTATTTGACCAAGCAATTCCTCCTCTAGGAATCTCTCCTAAAGAAATTCATACAAGTTTACAAAGATAGATAAGTACAGAGGCATATAGTTATGCATTGCAGCATTGCCTCAATACAAAAATAGCAAACAGATACATTTTTATAACCTAAAAAATCAAGTTCTGTTGAAAAATAACAGGTTTAAAAGACACTTCACAAGAATATTGAGAAAATTAAGATAGCTTCTATTAGTGATAATTAAGTAAAATAGACAGAGGAAAAAGGCAAAGTAGCTCTCTAAAGCTATATACATGTAGTAATTTAAAATTTCAAACATTATGAGTATTAATAATTAATAAAGAATGATGTGGTATCCTAGCAGCATGTCCAACCTGCAGCCTGCAGGCCACATACAGATTATGTGAGGACTTTTTTTTTTCTCGAGACAGAGCCTCAAGCTGTTGCCCTTGTTAGAGTGCTGTGGCATCACAGCTCACAGCAATCTCCAACTTCGGGGCTCAAGCGATTTTCCTGCCTCTGCCTCCCACGTAGCTGGGACTACAGGCACCCACCACGGTGCCCAGCTGTTTTTTGGTTGCAGCGGTCATTGTGTTTGGCAGGCCTGGGCTGGATTCGAACCCATCAGCTCAGGTGTATGTGGCTGGCACCTTAGCAGCTTGAGCCCAGGCACCGAGCCATGTGAGAACTTTTTTTGCTTATCTATGGTGGCAGATAGCATGAAAATTGTGTGCAGACCTTTTTTTTGCTCATTAGCTTTTTTGTTAGTGTTTGGGAATGTAATGTGTGGCCCAAGTCAACTCTTCTTCTTCTAATGTAGCAGAGAGAAGCCAAAAGGTTGGACACCCCTGGCAGAACTTATCTAGGGAGCTACTGAAAATCACTAATTAATAAAGTAATGATTTTTTAAAAAATGTAAATCTTAAGATGCTGTTTCTGAGGCCCTCATAGGTCTTGATATCTAGCAGACACTCTGTAAATATTGGTTGAAAGAAATGAATGAAGATGATACCTCCATCAGAGTTGATGCAAAACTGCCTAGTGATTAGTGTTCAATACAGAGTAAATGTTCAGCAGATCGTAGTTCACTACTTTCCTGGGAATACATGGGTGCTTGGTACTTGCCTTGCATATCATAAGGTTTATTTATATGAAAGCATTTATACAGAACTTACTATATACTAGGTACTGTTCTAAGTGCTTCACACACACTAACATTCAATTGTGTAGCAACTGAAGTAGGTGTTCTTACTATCCTGTTTAACAGATGAGGCAGCTGAAGAAAAAAAAAAAATTAAGCAATTTGCCCAGGTGACACAGCTAGACAATAGTGGGGATATGAACACAGACAGCCTGGTTCCTGGGTCCCTGTTCCACTGTGCTGTATTGTGTCCCATGTGGTAAAAATTTATTGGCTGAAAGAATGAATGAGGTGTTACTGTTTGTTGGAATTTTACTGTGCTTTTGTCCTAAAGAGCTCAGAATATTTTCTATGAACTCATGCCAAGATAGTAAAATATTCCCACAACTTCTCTTTAGGGTATAGCATATTTTTTAAAACATTTTTTAGTGTGTGATTGGTTCACTCACTATGTTTCAAAAAGAATGTGGGAGGTTGTTGTTCCTATGATGAGGTCACTGTATTTGCTCTCTGACATCATTATAATTTCCATGACAACAGTTCCAAGGCTCCGACAAAGAACTATGTGCATCTTGCTCTCGAAACAGAAGAGGCATAAGAGCTTAGGGAGGAGAATTATATAATACTGTCAAAATTACTTAAGGGGGTAAGGTGGTATGTGTATGTGTTTTAATCTTTCACATAATCAATGCAATGGGTCTCCACCTTTTCCAGTCAGGAATCTTTCTTCTGTGCCTAAGCTTGTAGATTTCTTTAGAGTTTGCTCTTTTTTGTTTTTAGTTTAGTTTTAGTTTTAACCTTAGTTTAACTTCATTCCATAACTTAATACCAGTGTTTCTTTTACTTCATGATTTATTCATTCATTCCATAAATATTAATTGGCCATCTACTATGTGCCAGCATTGTGCTAGGTGCTAAGGCTAACACAGTGAACAAAAGGACAAAATACCTGTCCTCATGGATTCTATCATCTAATGGAGAAGACAGACAATAAGAGCACTGTACAAATAAAATTACTAAGATACAGCCATGGCAAGAGCTACCTACCTTCATGGAAAAGGTACATAAGAGCATGTAAGAGGGAAGAAGGCTGGGTGTGGTGGCTCACACCTGTAATCCCAGCCCTCTGGGAGGCCGAGGTGGGTGGATCACCTGAGCTCACAAGTTTGAGACCAGCCTGAGCAACAGTGAGACTCTCATCTCTAAAAAAAATGGCCAAGCGTTGTAGCAGGCACCTGTAGTCCCAGCTTCTTGGGAGGCTGAGGCAAGAGGATCACTTGAACCCAAGAGTTTGAGGTTGCTGTGAACTGTGATGCTAGGACACTCTACCAAGGGGGACAAAGTGAGACTCTGTCTCAAAATATATATATGTATATAATAAGAGGGAGGAAATTAATCTAGTGAGGGAGGGAATGCATCCACTTCTAATTCCTACCCCAGCAGCACTTCTGAGACCCTACAGCTCACACATATTGATCTTAAATTTCTGGACTCCATTTTAGCAGCCAATGTTTTCAAGAGAAATGGCCCATTAAAAATAATATGTTTAATTTATTGTTTTGTTATTTTATGATGGCTTCTAGCTCTTTTTTCCAAAAGACAAAAGCACAAAGATATCACTTTAAAAAATCTAATTTGTATTCATAGGATAGAAGTAATATTATCTTTGTGATTCAATTGAGAAATGTGAAGCAAAGAAGAAATTACTCCAAGAATAATATAGATCTTTATTAAGTTAAGGAAACAAATAACAAATAGCAAAAAACAAATACAGAAGCATGTATTTGTGTGTAGTATTCTTATTTTATGTAAGACAAGAATCCCTAAAGAAAGAAGAAGAAAGAAAGAAGAAAACCAATACTGGCACTGCCCAAAGAGGACAGCCTTGTCATTGGCTGTATGTGGACATCACCGAAAGACTTACAGTGTCTCCTTCATGTGCGATGGGCAGGAAGGCCAGAGCTGGGCAGAATCTTCTTTGGAAGACCACGATACCAAAAGAGTAGGTGATGGGCAGAGACAAGTCAAGTTCTGAGCTGGGGCCTCTGGTTTCCCAAGGAAGCGTTGGGCTGCAACCGAGCCATGGAAGGCATTGGGATAAGCACTCAAAGGTCCACAGGCTCCCATCAGATTCCCCAGAAGGAAAGGTTATAAATAGTTAGAGGCAAGAAACCATATTTGGAAACCTTCAGAATTGTAGATGGTATGACAACCGATGTACCCCTGGTTTTGTTTTGTTTTTTCTTGAGACAGTCTCACTATGTTGCCCACAGTAGAGTACTGTGGCGTCACAACTCACAGCAACCTCAAACTCTTGTGCTTAAGTGATTCTCTTGCCTCAGCCTCCCAAGTAGCTGGGACTACAAGGGCCGGGTACAATGCCCACCTATTTTTTATTATTGTTGTCATTGTTGGTTAGCAGGCCCGAGTTGGTTTCGAACCCACCAGTCCTAGTGCTTCCTAACCACTGAGCTACAGGTGCCGAGCCAGGATGTACCCCTATTAAGGGCATGGGATCCGAGGGTGAAGGGCATCCTTGCTTAGGTGATGCAGAGGAAGGGCCTCTTTGCCTCCGTCTTTCCTCATCCTGTATTCCCTTCTCCTCTCACTCCTTGGTTATACCGAGTGTTTATCATTCCAGTGGCATCTAGTTTCTTGTACAGAATTTGGTTCCCTATGATGTTGTGCTCACCACCTTTTACCTAGGCAGTTACTAATCACTGTGGTCCTCAGACAGTGGCAAAGTGCAGCCAGGTGCTTATTAGGAATACAAAATCTCAGGCTCCATCCTAGGCCTACTAAATCAGAATCTGTATTTTAAGAAGATCCTCAGATTTTTCGTAAGCACAATGATTTAAGAAGCTTTGCCCCCATCAGCTTCCTAGACTGTAAAATGGATAAGGTCATTCCTGGCCCACCTTGTTCACAGTTTTGGATTGAAGGTGCTCTGAGATTTTTTATTTAAAAAAAATGAAAATGTCTTCAAAAGATAAAGTGCTATGTGATTATTAAACATCCAATTTATTTTCACCTAGACTATTTGATTTACTCAAGCTGTTTTAAGAGTGATTAAAGGTCAGTGACTATTTGACTATTTCCATAATGTAAGTGGTTATATTATCTTAAAATGCTCTGAGTTCTGTTTTATTTTATGTTTGGATCAATGATTCTCAATCCTTGCTGCATATTAGAATTTTCATAATTTTTTGGAAAATCCAAAACCTGAGTCCTACTCCTGAAGATTCTGACTCAGTGTGTCTGGGTATGACCTGGGCATACATAAGCTTTAAAAGTTTCTCAGGTGCATCTAACATACTGCCAGGATTGAGAACCGCTTATAAAGACCAGAAGATAAGCAGAGTTAGACACATTGTGTAACGAACAAATATAGAAATGGCAATGGAACTAAAAAAAAAGGCTTGAAAAAAAATGACTGGAGCTTTGCCAAGAGGCAATTCTACTTCCAGGAATCTATTCTACCAAAATAAGTCTACAAGATGTATGTGCATGAAGGCTCATAGCAACATTGTATGTAATAGTAAACATATTAGAAACAACTTTAATATCCTCCAATTAGTGAATGACTACATGAGTAAGGCACATTCGTATCATACAATACTGTGCTAACTTTAAGGTAAATAAGACAACTATATATACTATCATGGAAATCTCTTCAAGATATATACTATTGAAACAAAATACAGTTATGTAATAATATGTGAACATGATCTCTATTATGTAAAAGATATACATATATAAATGTATGTATGTATGTATGTATGTATATGCATTTGTTTGTTAATGTTTAGAAATACCACTGAAGAATGCCCGCCTAATGTGGCCAATGGTTACTATGGGAACAGGAATGGGCATAAAAGAGACAATTTGCTGTGTAAACTTCTAAATATTTTACAAGAACATATTCATGCACTACTTGTATAACTATTCAAAACACATGCCAGAGCTATTGGCTGTCATACCATCTGTAATCCTGGATAATAGACTATTTAAACTAATTATTATTTTAATATTATAATCTTGAATGAATAATTTTATTATAAATAATATAGTGGCTGACAAAAATATAACAGACCTATGTATCTACTCAAAACAAAGACCACTAGGACACACTCAGCTTTTGTTGTTAAACCTGTCACTTCTTGACTCTGAGGTTACTGGAATCACATCACGCTCTGACTTCTCCAGATGCCCTCCTTAACCAACATTATGCTTGGCATTGACACTAACAACCTCTCTGGGTCCTCAGATCCTCGCCCAGGTGAGCAGACTCTCCTTGGAGAAAGTTGTCTCCAATAGTTCTTTGCACATTCTCCCTCAGCCCAGCCCTAAACAGCACTGAGATAGAGGCCGCCTTCTACAGCCTCGGTGAGACTCAGGCTCCCTGGTTTCGGGTAAGTGAGAGAACACGCTGATTAGGCTGCAGGACAGCGTTCTGCATCCTGTCCTGGGCAAACCTGGGAGTCTGCTGTGATAGCTCTTCCTCTTTGAAATGGTGATTAAGCACTAGAAGGAAGTAGAGAAAAATTACTTATGATTCTGTGTCTCTCAGCCCCAGGCCACTTCTTTTTCTCTGAGAGAAATTTGAGGATTTTGCTCTAATAGCGTTAGAACAAAGTCAGGGCTGCAGCAGGCCAACAGGGAGGGAGGCTTCCAGCCCCTGGTGGGGCCCTGCTGACAGCTTGTTAGGAACTGTCCCTCTCCGTCTCCCCTTTCATTTCTTCAAGCTACAGAGCCTGACGGCATTTGAGAGGAAAACCAAGGTGGTAACGTCCCCCATGGCAGCCAAGTCCCTGCTCATCCATCTTTGTTTGACAGTTAAAGAGAGTAGATGTCACCTACAAAACACTCCACTCACCTGAACCATGTGTGCCGGGATGGCCCTGTCACCCTCAAAGGACCCAACAGGAAGAATCCAGAGTAAAGTTCATTCACTATAATTGAGATTTCTCCCAAAAGACCATCATTTTTAAAATCACAGTTTCTGAAAACCAAGTGCCCATTGTAGTTGTCGTCAGAAAAGTGCATAGAATGCCTAATAACTCAAAGAAAGTTAAATACAAAAACCTTTTCCAGGTTGCACCCTCCAGCTGGTCTTTGAGGGTTGGTGACTGTTTAAGATCTGAGAAGTCAGTCCCAGGTTCCCCACAGAGGGTCTGGGCGTCCAATTACCAGAAGGGGAGTGTAATGAAACACAAGCCCCTCTCCACTGCAGACAGCGGAGGCTGGACACACAGGTATCTCAGGGTCTCCTTATCATCACCTTCTGTAAATGATTCTCTGACTTTAACATGCCTCTGAAAAAATCTGTGAAGCTTGTTTAAAATGCAGACCCTTAATTCAGAAGGTCTGGAGAGGACAAAGGAATCTGCATTTTAACTAACTATGATGATTCTGGTTTTGTTGTTGTTGTTATTGTTGTTTTTGACAGACAAAGTAATTTTTATTTCTACACAATAAATTGTATAGCCATTTTTTATTATTAGAGTAGTTTCCAATCTTTTAATTTTTTATTTTATTTAATTTTTAATTAAAATCATAACTGTATACATTTATGGGGTACAATGTGATCATTTCATTTACAATGTGGAGCACTTAAATCAAACTGATTAACATCACCATCACCTTACTTACTTATTTTTTGTGGTAAGACATCTAAAATTTACTCTTAGTTATTTTGAAATATACCCTTGTTTTCTACACATTAGGTAAGATCCCACCAAATTGCCCTCCCCTCCCCTCTTTCTCTTCTTCTCTCCCCTTTGCTAGACTATATTTGTATTTTATCATCCATATCAGTGTATAAGTGTTTACATATTGGTGTCATAATAGTATTGAGCACATTGGATACTTTTTTTTCCCATTCTTGAGATACTTTACTAAGAAGAATGTGTTCCAACTCCATTAGGTAAATATAAAAAATGTAAAGTCTCCATCTTTTTATGGCTGAATAGTACTCCATGGTATACATATACCACAATTTGCTAATCCATTCATGGATTGATGGGCATATGCGTTGCTTCCATGACTTAGCAATTATGAATTGGGCTGGAATAAACATTCTGGTGCAAATGTCTTTGTGGGAAAGTGACTTTTGTTCTTCTGGGTAGACAACTAGTAATGGGATCACAGGATCAAATGGAAAAGCAACTTTTAGTTTGCTGAGGATTCTTCATACATCTTTCCATAAAGGTGGTATTAGTTTTCAGGCCCATCAGCAGTGTAGAAATGTTCCCTTCTCTCCATATCCATGCCAGCCAGCATCTGCAGTTCTGCGACTTTGTGATGTGGGCTAATATCGCTGGAGTTGGGTGATACCTCAAAGGGGTTTTGATTTGCATTTCTCTGATGACTAAAGACTTTGAGCATTTTTTCATGTGTTTGTTTTGGCCATTCATCCGTCATCATCAGAGAAGTTTCTGTTCAAGTCTCTTGCCCACAAAGAAATGGGGTTGTTTGCTCTTTTCTTATTGATTAATTTAGTTCTGAATGCAGGTGATCCTGGGGCCACTTGGAGAAGCACTGCTACTATCTTCTGCCATCTGGGGACCTCCCGGGGAGCAAGAGCCCAGAGCTGGTTCTCAGCAGCTGTTCCCCCTTAATGTTCACCTCCAAGTTTCTCCTGAAGGGAACAACAGTCCTCAAGGGCCACTCCGCACAGCAAAGTCCTCTCCCAGAGACTGCTCAGCACCACCCTCTCAGAGCCCCCTCTGGCAAGAAACTTCCAACAAAGTCCCTGTTGGGGCAGATGCTGCCATATGGTTTTGTCATAGTAGCTGGTGATTTTAACTAATTTTTCTGCATTTGTTTCCAGATTTTTAAACCGTGATATACACCAAAATCACCAGTAGATCCTGGTAAGTCTCCAACCCAGAACCAGGTCTAGAACCGAAGCTGTTGACCAGTAGTTTGACAAACCCCAGATGCTATCTATTCACGCACGCCAAAGTTTAAGAACTGCCGTCTAGAATGAAGGCAACAATCACAGAGACACTATTACTTTTAAAGTTCAACCATTGTGTTGCAAAAGCTAAAATCTAAAATGTTATGAATACTAGACACAATTGCTTGCTTTCTGAATGTTTCTCATGTTCCACACAACTATTCAAACACTTTCCTAGAGGGAAAAGCTACTAGATTACCTGATATACAGCAATTTAAGAAAATCTATATTCAAAAATCTAAACTTTTAAAACTAGAGATTATATTTACTATTACAAAAAGTTCTAGTAATAAAACTAATATTTATTAAGCTCCTAATGCACCAAATGCTGTTGTAAGCACTTTAGATGCAGAGAAGTGCAATAACAGCAGTGAGGCAGCAAGGCTCAAGTTTGAACCCACAACCCAACTCTTAGATATTCTATCACCTTGCTCATATTAACAATAACAGTCGTTCAACAAATATCTATTATGAAATTGTTAAGTACCAGTATTAGGCATTGTGTTCTAAATACAAGATGAAAAAACAAGACAAATACAACTGACCCTCATTATCCATGAGTTCTACACCAATGGATTTCAACTAACTTTGGATTGAAAATATTTGGGAAAAATTCAAATTAACAGTATAAGAACAAGAGCAAGATCCCACAGCTACTTGGGAGGCTAAGGCAAGAGTATGCTCAAATCCAGGAGTTTGAGGGTACTATAAGCTATATGACATCACGGCACTCTACCTAGGTCAAAAAAGTGAGACTTTGTCTCAAAAAAAAAACCCACAATGTAACAACTATTTATATAGCATTTACCTTATATTAGGTATGAGTAATCTAGAGATGAAAAGTAGTATAGAGGAAGATGTGTGGAGGCCATACACAAACACTATGCCATTTTCTATCGGGAACTTGAGCATCCCCAGATTTGGGTATCTGCAGGGGTCTTGAACCAATCCCCTGTGGATGCCAATGGACAAGTGTATTGTCCTAGCCTTTGTGGGATTACCAATCTCATGAGTAATCCACATGTGTAACTGAGTAGTGTGAGGAGTGCGGGTCCAGGACATGGCTGGGTTAGGTGCTAACGTACTAGCCTTAGACAAGGAGGATCACGAGGGACTTCTCAGAAAAAGAGAAGTCTAAGCTGAGATCCAAGGATGATTATGACTTAGCCAGTGGAAACACAGAAGAAAGGAAGCTCAAGGCTGAGGATGCAGCAGCTGAGAGGGTCCAGAGTTAAGAAAGCACCACACGTGGTTAGTCAAAGACCAAAAAATGGTTTGGTATGACTGGAGCAGGGAGGAAAGAGGGAGAAGAGAGAGCAATGAGACAGAAAAGACACACTAGAACTAGATTTTTTGAAGAACCTCGTGAAGCATGTTGAAGGGTTTTAGCACATGGGCAATAGGGATCCCATTAAGGCAGCAGGCAGAGCATATGGTTGAGAAGACCTGGCCCAATCCCCACTTGCATGTCATGGGCACACTGTGTAACAGAAGGAACAGAAAGGTAATGTTACCCAGGGAAGGGAGAAGAGGAACTTAGCCAACAGCCTGGGCACCTTCAGCATTTCCAGGATGGGGAGAGAGGAAAGAGCCCCCAAAAGAGACTCAAAGGGTTAAGAGGAAAACAACAAGAGGTGACACAATTTGCCTAAAATCATAAAGCTAGTAAGTGCCAAACCTAGAATTCAAAATGCAACACTCCAAAGCCATACTCTTGAGCCATATTCTGCAGCTCTTGACTATTGTTTTCCAGGCCAGGTGCAGTGGCTCACGCCTATAATCTCAGCACTCTGGGGGACTGGGACAGGAGGACTGCTTGAGGACAGGAGTGCACGACCAGCCTGGATAACATAGGGAGAATCTGTTTCTATTAAAAAAAAATTGTTTGGGAGTAATAGCTTCCTTGCGGCTGGGCACGGTGAGACTGGGGAGAGAGGACGTAAGGCATCTCTGGCAGGTGGGATCTGCCCAGAAACTTCCCTTTGGGGACACAGGGAGACAGCGTGAGGCTTCTGGACACCCTGAGGAAGGCAAAAGCGGCGGAGATTGGGCAAGTGGTTGCGTTTGTTCATTCGGTCTGATC
>CAUYRH010028177.1:0-26376 GCA_963574655.1 Perodicticus potto
TTGTGGCGGGCGCCTGTAGTCCCAGCTACTTGGGAGGCGGAGGCGGGAGACTCGCCTGAGCCCAGGAGTTGGAGGTTGCTGTGAGCTGTGAGGCCACAGCACTCTATCCAGGGTGACAGCTTGAGGCTCTGTCTCAAAAAAAAAAAAAAGAACAAGTACCAGAAGTGGTCCACCACCTCCACTCCCCGCACCCCAGGAAAAAAATCTGTCTCTAGAAAGGAGCAGATACTGACAAAACCAAGACTCTGGCTATGCTGCCAAGCCAGCCGTAGACACCAGGAATGGCACCATGAGATGAGGTGTGGAGGTTGCCAAGTGCAGGCAATTGTCCTCCGTCTAAAGATGGAAAAGTTCCCATGCGTTTCAAAGTTTCACCTTTAGAGAGAAATAAAGCATGCAAAGAAAGGAGGTGGGGGAGGGGTATTCCTAAATTGGCCTCAGCATGTTAATCAGTTCTAAAGCTGCCACGATTAAGAGTCCAGAGGGGGAGGGCAGAGGGGGAGGGCAACGGCAGTCCTGTTGCTTTCCTGAGGGACTCAGGTTGGACTCTGAGGACAAAAGGCACAGACTCACAGAGCATCAACCCTGGAAGGACTTACCGGAGCACAACCATTTAAATCACAGCCCTGTGACAGGCAGCCACAATGCAGTCAACTCCACCCCATCCCACCCCAGCCCCACCTGCGCCCACACAGAAAGCATGCGCTGTTGGTTTTCTAATAATGGGACACAGTTGGCTACAGGCTTTGGAGTAAAAAAAGACTTGACCTTAAATCTCAGCTCCTTCACTTAAAAGCACCGTGGCCTCATGCAACCTGCTTAATTGCTCTGTGCCTTAGTTTCCTCATCTGTCTGCTCGCTAGAGTTGTTATGAGCTTAGATGAAGTTATACATGGAGACCTGGAGTGCAGCCCCCAGCACACAGCAGCCCCCTTCCCTTCCAGAGATTGCTACCAGTCTGTTCCAATCCAGATCCTTGCATGAAGCCATGACAGCACCTGCTGGACGTCTGTCTGGGTTACAGAGGCCATCTGTGGCCATGCATAAAACAAAGCCAACTGACCCATAAAGGGTTCAATCCCATGATCCTGATCTCAATAGTGAGGCTACAACCAGCTGAGCTAATTACAGCAGAGTCAAATTCAATTCTGCTTACATGGAGATGCTCTTAGCAGTTCATACAACATTCTCAGTGTTGTCCTAAAATGTTATGACACAACACACTTGCCAAATTTACTAATGATGTCACCTTTTAAAACTCTTAATGTAATGTAGCAAACAGATGTGTCTCTTAAGAGGATTAAGGTGGAAATTCATTAGTGAATAATACCAGCGGATTTGTGTTCTAAAACTAACACCAATCAATCACCTTAGTGCACATTCTGTCTTAGGTCTATTCAGCTTCAATGAGAACAGTCGAGAATGGGGACAGCTAGGTCCTCACTCTCAAGGAATTTATCTGTGAACAGGGGAGAGAGTGAGAATTTCCATGTACTGAGAACCTGACCTAAATCACCTGTCATCCATGCTTTTCAGACAGTAGTGTGCACCAGAATCATCAGGGCACCTTGGGAAAATGCCTGTTCTCATTCAGCAGAAAAGGAAGCCTGAGAGTGTGCATTTCTAATAGGAGCCCAGGTGATGGTCTGTCCACATTTGGAATAGCAATAATCTAGTCCTCACTGCAATCAGCTGCTTTACACGTAAGCTAGGTGAGGCACCAAGGTAACCACAAAGACAAAGGCAGTGAGACAGAAATGAACACAGTACACTCATGGTTAATCCAATGAGAGGATGCACCCTGAAACATGGATGGGCTGCCAAGAAAGAGAACATGCAAGAAAAAAAGTTGAGTCCTTAAAAGCTTACACATGCTGTCTAATGCCAACTCAGGGACTTCTCAGTCATGTGACCAGGGGATGTCCTTCTGATCTTGGTCTCTCCTGCTATGAGATGCACCAGAGCCTGTATGCCTCAGGACCACATTGGACTTGGTAACATGCTGCCTTGTTTAGGACCGTCCTTGGCTCAGGTGAAATGCCTAGGACATAGTAGTTATTATAAATCCACTTTGCCCAGCCCACAGCAAGCAACAAAATGTTTCCTGAATTAAATTATTAAGTCATAATTACCATTTTGACATGTAAACTAGCCATTACTTATTTTGTCAAAATATTCTACAATTCCAGTTTTGTCTATCAAAGGCATAAAGGAATCCTCAGATCTTTAAATGCTTTTAATATCAATCAATTCAAACACATTTTAAGCTTTAAAAGGCCTCTGATTCTACTAATTTTACAGTATTTTCCTAAATTTCTATTAATTTTACTTTAGTTTTTCTTAAATTATTAGTCCTATAATTACAAATTTTCTTTAAATAGTAAGCCAGAAATAAACACCTAGTTATGCAGCATTTAAAAAGAGAAATAGTAGTCCTCACCTAGTCCAGTCAAAACATATAACCACCAAAATGAACATCTCCCCACTGAGAATACAGCACGTTTTGACCTTTGTGTTACCAAAATAACAATTTATTTAATTATCCTCATTGGAACTACTACAAAAAGATGAAAGTACAATAAACAAAATTTATTGGTTTTTGTTCAAGACAATAGTTTTGTTAAATGAACAACTTCTTTTTTTTTTTTTTTTTTTTTTTTTTTTTTATTACGAGCCTCAAGCTATCACCCTGGATAGAGTGCTGTGGCATTACAGCTCACAGCAACCTCCAATTCCTGGGCTCAAGCGAGTCTCCTGCCTCCGCCTCCCAAGTAGCTGGGACTGCAGGTGCCCGCCACAACGCCCAGCCATTTTTTTTTTGCAGCCGTCATTGTTGTTTGGCGGGCCCAGGCTGGATTTGAACCCGCCAGCTCAGGTGTGCATGGCTGGTGGCTGGTGCCTTAGCCTGTTGAGCCACAGGCGCCGAGCCTAAATGAACAACTTCTAATGGAATCAACAGACATGAGCCAAATTAACATATCATTAGGTTAAGAAAAGACATCCAGACTCAAGCTTTAGCCAGCAAAGGCCTGAGAGATCTTCCAGTTCAAAGGTTCCCAGCACAGAAGAATCCCCAGGGGAGCTTTTAAAATTTGCACCATCTGAAGAGGCCTTCGCAAGGATGGTTACACAGGTGTGTTCCCTTTGTGAGAATTCATCCAGCTGCACGTTACACTCTATAGGCTTTTCTGTACGTGTGATCTACTTCAATCAAAAATTTACTTCCTCAGGGATTTAAATGTGCAGAAACAGTGGAGACCGCTGAGAATGTCTGCACACCCCATACCTGTGCTCCTCCCCTCTTTCTACCTCCCAGGACAGCTCCCTGCAAGAAATTTCCCCCTCTTACCCAGTTCAGTGAAGAAAGTTTAACAGGGGCAAGGCCCTGGGATGATAACTTGCCCATTCCCTCACCATTGGCTAATTCAGAGCTGGGTTGCTAACTAAATGTTCCTACTTCTGACTATGAACTCTACCAGGCCAGGAATTCTGCCTCAAGGCTCTTATTCACTTGTAACACTTGTAATATTCACCTGCCCCCAGGGCCAAAAAGTTATCTTGCCTTCTAAGGTTATAGGGTGAACTCTCCAAGGTAATGGAAAGGAAGCCCCAGCAGGCGTGGCTTCTGCCCACAGCCACACAACTGGCCCAGGGAACCGAAGAACACTGAGGTCTCCAGTCACACCTGCCTGGTTTGAATCTCAATCCCCGACTTCTAGCAGAGAAAGGGTTTTTTAATCACTGTGCCTCCATTTCCTCTATTTTTATTAAAATGGAGATAATAAAAACCCTACTTCATGGTGCTGTGTGGTAGGAAATGATACCATGCATGGAGAGTCCGTCCTCATACAGGACACAACATGCTCCAAACGCATTAGCTCTGTCACAGATGGAGCATCCAATTTTACCTTTCTCTGCCAGAAACTAACTACCATCTCGACTATATGAACATGTACCTAGGCACATAAACACTCTGACTTCTGCCTAATAGGAACCCTGGTTAGAATCAGCCACTCACTGTACTCTAGATGGGAAAAGTAATGACAGACATCTGAATATACCACAGGAGTCTTGGGCAAAAGAATCTGAGACTGAGGTTGGCTGGTCCCCAAGACAATTGTCAAGGGTCTCTGTAGGACATCTGCTGGTTCTGTTCATTCCATAGAGGACACAATTAGAAAGTTCTATGACCCAGTACAACTGTTGATCTGTGGCTTCTAGGTAGGGGTAGGGAGGAGAAGGCAGAATAAGAGCATCAGGATTTCCTCCTACCAGACCAGGACACCCAATCAAAACTACAGGGCTATTCCATGGAAACATAAAAACACACTCCAGCTCCCAGCTTAAAAGGTCAGCCTATGTATATAGGGTTGGAAATCCAAGGAAACCACTTCAAGGTCACAGGGCCACAATTATGAGTTTTCAGTGGTTTCAACAAAAGATCACTGTAATCAGAGACCAAAATGAATGAAATAATCATGATGTAAAAGAAGCTCTTTGAAAACTTTTAACTAAAAGCACTAATTGAGAAGAACCAAATAATTTACAGAAGTGATTCTGATAAGCTGAATCCATAATACAGCATTTTGTCTCTCTGCCTCCCATTCAAACATGCTTTTATGGCCAGATAGGTTTCTATGTACAGTGACTGTTCACCAACATGGAGAGAATGTAAAAAAACTGCCCCATTCTTTATTCCTGAAAAACGTTATTAATTAAGTAGGGGAGAGCACTGCTATACCAAGAGAAAAGGAAAAACGCCGCTGCCAAAGTCCACGGTTTCCACACACAACCTCCTCCTCCAATTCCAACCCAGGTGAAAATCATGTAGAAATCTGCAGAATTTTTTAAATCAATTTTGTTCCTTTTGGCATCAAAAGTTATTTATTCCAAAAATATATCAGTGTTGATACTCAAGAAATAAATCATCCCCAAGCTTTGATATGAATCCTAAGCAGAAAATATTCTGGAGAGTAATTCTTCAAGCTGCGTTCAATCTGTTTAAGTGGGAGGAAGGGTTTTCCTGGGTAACTAAATGATTAGCTTTCAATGCCCAGTTCTTTACAACAAATACTTTGCAAGACGCCTGTCCTCTTGAAAAGGGTTTTTTTTTTTTTTAAAAAAAAGGCCACCCTCTCAAACGGGTGGACTTAGAAGCCATTCTTTCCGGAGGACACTCATTTCGGGCTACCAGGCTAGGCTTTGTGAGAGCGCCGCCCCTCCGCGCCCCCGCCCCTCCTCCCGCAGCGACTGCTCCTCGGAGGTTCCCAAGGCCACCTGCCTCTCAGAAGAAAAAGGGGATACTCCGCGCGCTATCGCAATGCGCAGTCGGCGTCCCCAGCGGTACCCCCCGGGGGAGGGGAGGTGTCCCCGGGAAGCGTGCTTTGTCGCAGGGTCGCACGGCCGCCTACAGCGGCCCCAAAGCCCTGAAAGAGATTTTGTCCCTGGCGTTACTCAGGAATCTCCTGAGAAGGTCCTGAGTCCAGCGGGATTCGGGTTCTTTCTGCATCCAGCTCGGTGCCCGCCGGGACACTGGGGCCGCGTCGGAGCCCCACCCCGCCCACCCAGCCGCGGTAACGGCGAGGCGCCGGGGAACCTCCTCCATCCAGCCTCTGGCCGGCGCGGCACCTGCTCGGCCGCCCCCGGCTCTGACTGTTCTTCCCGCCCTCCCGGGAGGGTCCCGCACCAGCCGGCGGGTACCCGGGGCCCCTCAGCCTAAGGGGGAAGGTTTCTACTTTGGGGCGCTTGTCCGCCGGGGCCGCGCCCAGCCCAGCCAGCCCACGGCGCCCGATCCCTGATCGCAGCGCGGCAGGGGCTGCGTCCCGGGGTCCCGGCCACCCCGCAGGGCCGTACCTTGTGCGGTGCCCGCAGAAGCCTATGGACCCCGGCCAGCTGAGTGCCGAGCGCGAGGTCCTCGCGGAACGTGAACAGCGGCGGCCGGCTGGGCTCCGGGAAGTTGGTGCTGTTGAAAGGGTCCGTGTCGTCCAAAAACTGCACCCGGCAAGCCAGTGTGGCCATGATGCATCCCTGCCGGGGGGGTGCGCGGGCCCCGGGGTTAGCGGGGCCGCGGGCCGGGACGCCCGGGTCGCTGAGCGAAGGGGAGGCCGCAACCGCTGCTCGCCGGCTCGCTGGCTCGCAGGCTCCTGCTCGCCCGGCTGCAGCCGGGGCTCCGGCCGCGGGGGGCGGGACAGGGGCGGGGCTGCCTCTTCCCCTCCACCTCCAGCTCCTCCCCTTCTCGGTGTCCCCAGCAGCCGGCTGAGTTGCCTCGACCTAGGGGACCCGCCGAGCAAGAGAAAGGGAGAACTGCTTGCGCGGCATCCGCAGCCCTGCGCCAAAGGCCGGAGGCGAGGCGGAGACGCTGGGTGGGCAGACTTGACTGGACCTGCGGGCCGAGCTGCACCCTTCGGAACCCGAGGGACCGGGTGGGGTGACGGGGAGACAGGGCCGCCCTCCGGCTTCTTCCCCACCTGGAGAGGGCTTAACTCTTTCCAGAAGGCTGCAGGGGCTCGGCTCCTGCTGCCTGGATTCGGAATACCTCCGCTGGGCAGCTGGAGGCGAGAAAACCGACCCCTGTCAGCAAGAAGGGTGGTGGCAGCTACCAGGAACCCGGGCTAGGGCTATGGAGAGGTTTCCCTTGGGGAGAAGAAAGCTAAGAAAGAGAGGAGCAGAGCCGGGGGATCCAGGCTGCTCTTCTTGAGGCGTAAGCCTCCGGAGTGCCAGGGGAGAGGCGTGGGGGCCGCGAGGCTCCGCTCCAGGACCAGCCTCTGGCCTGGTCCCAGGGACACCAGGCGGGTGCTGATGAAACCTCATAACCACCGCCTCTCTTCCCAGTTAGGTCTCCCAAACTCCTAACTGGACCTTGTGGGGCCCCGGGAGAGGAGCGATTCCGGGGAGGTCTCGGAATTGCCATGGAGCCGTGGAAAGTCAGGGATCCCTCGTAACCCAGGGACGTGGAGGGAGGTTTGCAGCCTCACAGCCTCTGCCAGGCTGGAGCAGCGAGGCTTGGCCCTGCCTCCCAGCGCTGTCCTCGCTGCTCACGGGCGACCCCCTTCGTTTACAAAGAAAAGTCAACGGTTCTCGCTATTCCCGGTGCCTACACATACAGATCACACTGATAATACCCAATCTCTCTTTAATACCCACTCTTTACAGGGGAGCTTCAGAAGCCTCTGTCTCTCTTTCCTGTGGTTTCAAGGGAGAAGAAACACTCATATTTAACACCCTCCTCAGCATCTTTAACCTTTCTTCGTGATCTCTTTCCCTGTCACATGCACATTTATGCCTGGTTTTATTTATTTATTATTTTGTAGAGACAGAGTCTCACTTTATCGCCCTCGGTACAGTGCAGTGGCATCACAGCTCACAGCAACCTCCAGCTCTTGGGCTTAGGCGACTCTCTTGCCTCAGCCTCCCGAGTAGCTGGGAGCACAGGCGCCCGCCACAACGCCCGGCTTTTTGTTGCAGTTTGGCTGGGGCCGGGTTTGAACCCTTTACCCTTGGTATATGGGGCCGGCGCCCTACTCACTGAGCCACAGGTGCCGCCCCTATGCCTGGTTTTAAAATAATAATAATATAACTCCATGACACTTCTGCGCATTCCGGCAGAACTTCTGGCTCTCCTTACTTTGCTACCTAACTCCTTGAGTGAGTCCTGGAGAATACTACACCCACAGATTCTACTCTCTGAGGGCTCCTACTTTCATGTCTACCTCCCTCCTTGCTGAGAGAGCCCTCCAGTCCTGACCACCCCACTTCTTCATCCCTGACCCAACTTGGCTCCCAGTTCATTATCTTAGGGGCCTCTTCACCACACCCCTTCCCCGGTCCCACTTGCGCTTTGGGCACCCGACTTGCTCCGGCACCATCTGCCACGTGGAAGCTGATCGTAGGGCCACTGAATGGCTCATTTCTACCTCAAAGCCCCTAGCTCTGCTTAGGGTGGCCTCTTACTCCCTTCATGTTGCTGCAAACTTCTGCCACTTTCTTCCAGCCATGGATTATAAAGAAAATAATTTCTGCAGCTTGAACTGGAAGAAGTCCATCTAGCATGGAATTTACTTCCCCTTCCTCTTTATCTTTCATCTCTATCTTCCATCTCCTCTCCATCCTCCATCTCAGGAGATGATCAAAGCGCTGTTTCGACTCCTGTTCAAGGCTCTATCTCCACGGGCCCCTTGTGTCCCTCCCTTCCCACCTGCTCTGGACCAGGCTCCCTCACTGATCCAGCCCCTTGTTTCCTCCCTGAGTTCCTCACCCTGAGGATCAGGGCCAGCTTCTGGCCAACAACCTGTGCAGGGCCCTGCACTTAATGGACCCCAAACTTGTCTAATGCTCTGTTGCTGTCTTGGAATTCCTTTTAAAAATTTTAACAAGAGACCCTGCTACTTCTTTTCCTTTTGCTTTTGTTTCTTTTTTTAGAAACAGGGTCTCACTCAGAATGGAGTGCCATGGCATGACCATAGCTCAGTGCAACCTCAAACACCTGGACTCAGTGATTCTCCTGCCTCAGCCTCCCAGGTAACAGAGATTACAAGCCAATTTTTTAGTTTTTTTTTTTTAAGACAAGATCTCACGATGTTGCCCAAGCTGGTCTCAAACTCCTGGCCTCAAGTGATGCTCATGCCTTTACCTCCCAAACTGCAGGGATCACAAGTGTGAGAGCCACCACACCTGGCCAGGCCCCCATTCTCATTGTGCACTGGACTTCACAATTTTCGTAGCCAATCCTGATGAGAAAAAATTTTTATGCATTTTCCATCATTAAATCTACATTTTTTTTTTTAAGAGATGTGGTCTTACTATATTGTCCATGCTGGACTGAATCCTGGACCTAAGTGATCCTCCCATCTCAGCCTCCCAATGGCTGGGAGTACTTCTTTAGCTACATCTTTGTGAAGCCTTCCTCTCACTCCAGATCACTGGCTATATCTTCCTCACTTCCTAAGCAACTTCTGAAAGAGAGCGCCATATTGATTTTTCAGCATCCTCCTCGCCTCTACTTTGCATGGCATTTGGAGGACAACCCCTCCCTGTCACTCTAAAATCATCCAGAGCTAGTCAGACATCTCAGGCCTGCTACCCATTTTCTTGACAGCATCTGTCACCATGGATCCCTTCTTTCTCAGATTCCTTTCCCCTCATCTCAATAGCTTTTACCCAGTCTGGGTTTCTGGGTCCTCCTCCACTTTCTTTAACAGCTCCTTCTCAAGTCTTTCTGGGCTCTGGACTCCTTGTGGTCCTCTTAACTTTCCCCTTGGATTTCCCTGGCTTCAATCCTGAACTTGTACACATATAGCATCCAACTCCATATTCACTGAGGAGTCTGCTCACCTTGCTTCTAGGCCCTGTTTTTCACTGGGCAACTCAGCCCCACTCTGGTTACACACTGCACTCAATTCCACCCTCAATCCAAACTGGTTACTGATCCAGAATCTCCTCTGCAAGGTTAAGATCTACTAGGCTGCTTTACCTACCTGTCTGCTGATTCTGATGTTCTCCAAGGCACTGGAGTGCAGAGCATCACAGCTGTAGCTGCTGTTAATTTCCTCTCTGTTCTCACACTAAAGGGAAAGCTCCTCTTGGTCAGGGATCATGTTGTATTCAGCTCGATGCCTAGCACAGAGAAGACACACAATAAGTGCCTGATGAAGAGTGGATGTCAAAGTCATCTTTGATCCATCTTGCAGTTGTTCACTATGACTTATTGCTGAAAAAGCATCTAAAGTACTTCTCAACTCTCTCCTCCTCTTTTGCCTTCCCTTTGTATGCTAGCCTTCTAACAAGTCTCTCTTCCCCAGACTTACTTCCTGCATTTGGTCTTCCTCTGGCTTCTCCAGAGCCAGTGATTATTCTAATATATGGATTTCATGTGTCACATTGTCACCAGGCACTATTAACCGGCACAGCCATTTCATACAAAACATCACTAATCAAGCCCCAACAAAGCCAGATAAACCTACATGCTAAATATTATTTATTCACTTCCAAGACCTACTATCATAAATTAACCAAAAAACTAAACTCACAGTATTAGTCAAAAACTCAAGACACTCTATACACACAATAAAATATTGACTAACTATAAATTTAATCTAAAATAAAAATATTTTAAAAATATAACCACTTTCGGGTGGCACCCGTGGCTCAGTGAGTAGGGCGCCAGCCCTATATACCAAGGGTGGCAGGTTCAAACCTGGCCCCAGCCAAACTGCAACAAAAAATAGCCGGGTGTGGTGGTGGGCACCTGTGGTCCCAGCTACTCTGGAGGCTGAGGCAAGAGAATCAGCTAAGCCCAAGAGCTGGAGGTTTCTGTAAGCTGTGACACCACAGCATTCTACCAAGGGCAACAAAGTGAAACTGTGTCTCAAAAAAAAAAAAAAAAATATATATATATATATATATATATATATATACGCACACACACATGCTTTAAAATTTAAAAAATTATATAACTTTATATCCTATAAAAATCTTTTTAATATATACTAAAATAGTAACATTACTAATATTTACTTTTACTATAAAAATAAAAAATAACAAGACAGGTCGGGCACAGTGGCTCACACCTATAGTCCTAGCACTCTGGAAGACCAAGGCAGGTGGATTACTTGAACTCATGAGTTCAAGACCAGCCTGAGCAAAATCGAGACCCCCATCTCTACTAAAAATAGAAAAGCTGAGGCAAGAGGATCACTTGAGCTCGAGTTGGAGGTTGCTGTGAGCTTGACGCCACAGCCCTCTATCCAGGGCAACAGCTTGAGACTCTGTCTCAAAAAAAGAAAAACCCAAGAAGACAAAACAATTCTTTAAGAAAATATCCCTGCTGTTCTCCAAAATTACTAACTTTTCTGTAAATAAAAATAAAACTGTTACTCTCCCATCTGCTTCTCTATTGATTAAATTAAGTAATAGCCAGACAGACTCCTTAGCCAGTGACTAAGTGGAGGGAGGGCCCAATGGCTGAGCAATGTAGTAAGTATAGGCTTACCTAGAGCCCTGCCGATGGGTCTAGACAGATTAGATCAACACTTGCCTCCCTGCCACTCCCTGCAGCACTGCCAAAATACTTTTTTTCCAGGAAGACTAATGTGATACCCTCCTACTCTCACCATCACCTCACATTTAAGAAAAAAGATTCTTTTCTTTTTTTCTTTTTCTTTTTTTTTGAGACAGAGTCTCACTTTGTCACCCTGGGTAGAGTGTCGTGGCATCACAGCTCACAGCAACCTTCCAACTCTTGGGCTCAAGCAATTCTCTTGCCTCAGCCTCCCAAGTAGCTGGGATTACAGGCGTCCGCCACAATGTCAGGCTATTTTTTGTTGAGGTTGTCATTGTTGTTTAGCGGGCCTGGCTGGGTTCGAACCCACCACCCTTGGTATATGAGGCTGGCGCCTTAACTACTGTGCTACGGGCACTGAGTCTTTTTCAAAGATGGGGACTTTACATCTTTTGTAATAACCTGATTGAGCTGAAATGTGTTCTTCTTAGTGAAATATCACAAGAATGCGAAAAGCAAGTATACAATGTACTCAATACCAATATGAAGCCAGTAGACAATCTAATGTGCACCCACACAAGATAAAAACTCAACTCAATTCAAGTTGGGGGAAGGGGAAAGGAGCGGTAAAGGAGGGGGACAGGTGTGCTCCCACTTAATGGGCACAACGTAGTGGTGTATGGCACACCTTTTGGGTGCAGGACACAACTACAGTAGTTACTCTACCTAACAAATGCAAACCTGGTAGCCTAATTATACCCTCACATTAATCTGAAATTGAAAAAAGAAAAATAAATAAAAAGATCCTTTTCACTTTTATTCAGATGCACACAAAAGTTAAATCCCTCTCTAGTTATGCATAGAAATTAAAGTCCCCATCTAATTGTATACAGAAGTTAAAGTCCTCATCTAATTGTGCATAAAAATTAAAGCCCCCCCCCCCGCAGTTGTGCACAGAAATTCAAGTGCCCATCTAGTTGCCTACATGTATTTTCTGTAAAATCCAACCTTAAAGGCTTAGTTGTCAGTTCCAAAGAACAGCCCTTTAGGTCACATACCATCTAATTAATCAGCTTATAGATACCCACCTATACCTAAAAAAAAAAAAGAAGAAGTTTCATTTTAACACAGCCTGGCCTTTATACAATCTTAAAAATAAAAAGAAATGGCCATTAGTATAGTAAACCTTAATTTACTATACTATTTAACAACTAATACTTTTTTGTCAAAGTTCAAAAAAATAGGCCAGGTGTAGTGGCTCACACCTGTAGTCCGAGCACTCTGAGAGGCCTAGGTGGGTGGATCACCTGAGCTCAGGAGTTCAAGACCAACCTGAGGGGGGGGGAAAAAAAAACAAGACTCCATCTCTACTAGCCAAGGCATTGTGCAGGATGCCTGTAGTTTTAACTATTCAGGAGGCTGAGGCAAGGGAATCACTTGAGCCTAAGAGTTTGAAGTTGCTATAAGCTCTGGGTACAGAGTAAGACTCCATCTCAAAAATAATAATAATAAAGATTTTTTTAAAAGCCAACATCCTCTATATTCAAACTTTTATTCCTATCTGTATACACATATAATATTAATTTCTTATATATGATATACATCTTTATTTACATACATATACACACATAAAAACCATTAAAAAATCTTTTCTAATTAGATCACTTATAAATATTACTCTCTGACTAAAAGAAAATTAAGATTTTATTGTAACACTATTTAGCCTACATATATTTTAAACCCTGAAAAAAAACCTTTAAATAGTTCCTTAAGTTATTATACTATTTTACAACTTGAACTGTTTTGTCAACCATCAAAAAATAAAATTCTGTATATGCAACTTTTTATAACTTTACATGATACAAATACAAAAAGATTTAATTCAAAAACAATAATTCAAAAAACAAAAGAAGTCAACCACTCAAAAAATTATAGTTCAAAATAATCACCATAAACTAATAAACAAAATAAATAAAACTTGTACAATGAATACTCCCATATTGCCATCAGCTCCAAAAAGAAGCCAAAAAAGCCAACCCTTCCTTACAGAAAGGAAGAGAACCTAAACATAATATCCCCATCTAAAACCCATCAAAAAACTCAAAAGCCTTCCAAGAAAAAAAAGGTTTCAGTGATTTATTTCCAATACTTTCTTTTTACTTTACATCCCGCTAAACTTTAAACTTGCTAAGCTTTCTGATCTACATTCTGCCTACTCTCTCACCATCTTCATCTTTCCTTTCCAAACAAAACATCTCTTTCAACTCCCTCCTTTCCAATTTAAATTCTGACATTAAAATAAAAACCATCTATCCTAACGGTACACTTCATCTCCTGACATATATTTATCTATGTGTGTGTGTGTGTATAGTCAGACACACAAATACATACACACAGAAAGAGAGAGAGAGAATGGGAATCTGCATGACAAAGTAGACAATTCAAAGCAACACCCTTTAAAAAAGAAATCCTAAGAAAAACAGGAGATCCCAAAATAATGATTGATATAAAGCAGGTTGAAAAATAATCTGATCAAGAAATAAATCAGAAACTAACATTTAAAGAACTCCAACATCAATAATGAAAATTTCCTGTAATCTGGTCCATTCAGGAAGTCAGGGAGAGAGTCAGACCTGCCATAATGTTTGCTGTAGGACTTGCTGACCAATTTGAATCAGCCTCTTGAAGAAACTAAATCTGCACTTACCGATTATTGCCACCAGGTGGTAGAGTTGGCTTACTTGGGCAAAGCTATTTTGCCAGACTGTACTGAATACAAAATGTGTCATTTGATTTTCAAATTATTTTATAAGTACCCTGATTTTCCTCACTTTTCAGCTGAGAGAGATGTAAGAAAGTTGGGCCACAAGAGCTGCTGTCCTTGGGCAATTTGCTCAGAGCCAGTGGACTCAGTCTGTATGCGACCCAGCAGCTGCAACCAAGCCAGTGCTTGTGTCACCTCTCCCCCAACTACAGGCAGTGTGTCTCAGGGAGAGTCTTCTTCCATGGGGGGAAAAGAAAGAGAAGAGCTCAGAGGACTTGGTTTTGTAACTTGGGTATCAGCTCAGCCACAGTAAAATAAAGTCCCGCGCAGACCCCTGAGGCCCTCAAGCAGGCCTGAGTTCCTGGGTGGCATTCCTGGATCCACCCTGGGCAAGAAGAAAACAGGCTGCTTTGAAGGGGAGGACCTGGTCCTGGCAGCAACCACCACCTGCTGACTAAAGAGCCCCTGGGCTTTGGATAAACATCACAGGTGGACAGGCAATAGTCACCACTGACTTTCGGCGAGATTGGGCTGGCATCAGGTATGACCTGGTGCTGGTAGCCACGAGAGAGTGCCCATGTCACTCCTTCCCCAAATGCAGCAGCCCAGCAAAGAGAGTGAGGGGAAAAAATGAGAAGCTTTGCCTGCTAATCTAGGAAATTCTCATATGTCTTACCCAAGCTTACCAAGATAGTACCACCAGGAATACACCACAGTGACAGCATTCCTGGACTTGGGGCCAGGCTACAACAACCAGAGACTTCAACTTTAACACTCAATTCCATTTGAATATCTAGAAAACTTTCCCAAAATTATGGATTCAGGCTCAGCGCCATAGCTCAGCGGTTAGGGTGTCAGTCACATATACCCGGGCTGGCGGGTTCAAATCCAGCCCAGGCCTGCCAAACAACAATGACAGTTACAACCAGGCCTTGTGGCAGGCGCCTGTAGTCCCAGCTACTTGGGAGTCTGAGGCAAGAGAATCGCTGAAGCCCAGGAGTATGAGGTTGTTGTGAGCTGTGACACCACAACACTCTACCCCAGACGAAATAGTGAGACTCTGTCTCAAAAAAAAAAAAAAGATGAAAAAGAAGAAGTATGGATTCAAACAAGTCCAGACTATGAAGATTAAAATAAATACCTAACTCTTCAATGTCCAGAACTTCCACAAGTATCAAGAACATCCAGAAAGTCATGAACTCACCAAATGATCTAAATCAGGTTAAGTACCAGTGACCAATCACAGGGTGATGAAGAAAGGTGAACTTGCCAAAAAAATTCAACATAGCTGTCCTGAAGAAGCTCAATGAACTTCAAAACATCACAGAGAAGGAATTCAGAAGCCTATCAGAGAAATTTAGCAAAAAGATTGAAATAATTTTAAAAGGAACCAGCAATTCTAGACTTTAACACTTCAATTGACAAGCTGAGAAATGCATCAGAGTCCTCAACAGCAGAATTGACCAAGCAGAAGAATTAGTGACTTTGAAGACATGCTATTGAAAATACAGAGTCAGAAGAGAAAAAAAAATAAGAATGAAGCACACCAACAAGATCTAGAAAATAGCCTCAAAAGGGCAAGTGTAAGTGTTATTGGGCTTAAAGAGGAAGGAGATAGAGAGATTGGGGTAGAATCCATGAACCTGGAATATCTTCCCACTTATCGTGTGTCCTCTTTAATTTCTTTCATCAGTGTTTTATAGTCTTCATCATAGCAATCTTTCACTGCTTTAATTAAGTTTATTTGTAGGTTGGTTTTTTTTTTTGAAACAGCGTCTCACTTTAGTGCTCCTGGTAGAGTGCCATCACATCTTAGCTCACAGCAACCTCAAACTCCTAGGCTCAAGTGATCCTCTTGCCTCAGCCTCCCAAGCAGCTGGGACTACAGACACCTGCCACAGTGCCCGGCTATTTTTAGAGATAGAGGTCTCACTCTTGCTCAGGCTGGTCTTGAACTCCTGAACTCAGGTGATCCACCCACCTTGGCCTCCCACAGTGCTAGGATTATAGGCATGAGCCACCGCGCCTGGCAAGGCATCTTATTTTTATTTCTAGCTATTATACATGGAATTACTTTCTTGTTTCTTTTTCATAGAGAAGTGCTACTGATTTTGTCTGTTGATTTTGCTTCTTGTAACTTTCCAGAATTTCTTTATCAGTTTTAATAGTTTTTTGGCGGAGCCTTTATGCTTTTGTAGATATGAGATCATATCATCTTCAAACATAATTTTACTTCTTCCTTTCCAATTTGGATGCCCTTTATTTCTTTCTCTTATCTAATGGCTCTAGCTAGAACTTCCAGTACTAGGTTGAATAACAATGGTGAAAGGAGGCATCCTTATCTTGTTCCAGATCTTAGAGGAAAGGCTTTCAGTTTTTTCCTATTCAGTATGATGCTAGCTGTGGGGCTATCATATATAGCTTTTATTCTGTTGAGCTAAGTTCCTTCTATATGCAGTTTTTTGAGAGGTTTTTTTTTAATCATGAAGGGATGTTGAATTTTATGAAATGCTTTTTCAGTATCAACTGAAATGATCACATAGTATTTGTCCTTCACTCTGTTGATATGTGTCACACTAATTGATTTGCATATGTTCTCTGCATCCCTGGAATGAATCCCACTTGATCATAACGAATAATCTTTTTAATGTGTTGTTAAATTCGGTTGCTAGTATTCTGTTGAGGATTTTTGCACCTGGGTTCATCAGAGATTACTACCCTATAGTTTTCTTTTTTTAATGTGTCTTCATCTGTCCTCTTCAGCTTCTCTTTCCCTGATATGATGTTAAAAACTAGTGCCTAGTTTTAACCTTAAATTGCTTACCTGATTTTTGCTTCTTCTGAAGGTCCTTTCTTGTGTGGATAGTTTCTGAATTAAGTGTTTGTGCAGAGGAACAACCATTGGTGGTTTCTATTCCGCTGTCTTGCTCTACCCCCACCCTGTAGAAATTCCTTACATATTGCAAATTGTAATGTTACAGAAGGAAGAGGGTCCAGCCACCTGTCATTGTCAGCCAATATGCAGAGATGGGGATAGGTCCACCATACTTTGTCAGAAGGCCAGCAGTTTTGGAGAACAGTGAGAGTAGTCTCTCTAAGACTGTTCTGTTCTCCCCTTTCCAAAATCAGTTTTATACATAAAAGTTCAAACCAAAGACTACATTAACCCTTATTTTAAATAATAATTAGCATAACTCCATGACCTATTAGATTCCATTCCATTTCAAAAGTTAATCTCTTAAATCATCCACCTAAGCTACTCATCTTCAGGGTGGGAGCTAAATTTACAAAACAGTAAAAATGGGAGACAGGCGGTAAAGATCACTTAGGACCTAAACCCACCAGACCAGCTGTGTCATGTTGGCCCTAGACTGACTGACTCCTACTTATTCTCATTACATGTGCTTTCAGTAATATTTTGTTTTTTCTTTTTTATTTTAATGCATTTAATAAAGTCAGACTTATCAGTCTTTCTTTTATGTCTTAAGAAATCTTTTCCCATCCTAAGGTCATAGGATATACTCCGATACTTTCTTCCAAACATTTAAAGTATCGTTTTCTATGTTTAGGTCTTCTAACCTGATCTCAACAAGGGTGGAACATATTTGTCAAGTACACCTCAATAAAGCTGGGGGTGGGGAAGTGGGTGAAACAAAGATAGTAAATTTCTGTGGGACAAAGTGACAGGAATCTTGAGTTCCTTTCTGGCAACCTTGGGGAAAGAGAGGTGAGGATTTAGTAATCTGAGAGAAATAGAATGGTAAAGGTTTAAGACAATTAAAAGTTAAGAGAGAACTATGGAAGAAATTAATAAAAACTAACAAACCTAGTGGCCTAGAACAGTACAAATACATTACAATTCTGGAAATCAGAAGTCCAAAATGGAGCTAAAATTAAGGAGTTGACAGGGCTGTGTTCCTGCTGGAGGCTCTGTGGGAGAATCTGTTCCTTCCTTACCTTTTCCAGCTTCTGCATTCCTTGGTTGGCTCAAGTAACCACATCACATCACATCACTCAGACCTTTGCTTCTCTTGTCAAATCTCCTTCTCCAACTCTGACTCTCTTGTCTCCCTATTATGAGGACTGTGTGATCCTTAACGTAACCACATCTGCAAAATACTTTTGCCATGTTTGATAACATATTCATTCATTCTGAGAATTGAGATGTATTCTGCCTACCACAAGGTCCAAAATAATGGCATCAACTGAGGCCTGAAGGGAACCCCGGGCAGCAGGAAATTCTCTGTGCAGGGCCTCTATGACCCTCAGGACAGATGTCTAGCATGTGCCACTCAGCCTCAGCCAGGACCCCAAACCTGCAGTAGAAGGCGGCTATCTAAAGTTGTTTTTTGTTAGGGATGCTTAATGGCTGTTAAGAGAAATTGAGGACTTTTTTTTGAATTAGGCAATGTATCAATAGAATAAAGAATAGGTGGCACCTGTAGCTCAGTGGGTAGGACGCCAGTCACATACACGGAGGCTGGCGGGTTCGAACCCAGCCCAGGCCTGCTAAAATCAACAATGACAACTGCAAGAACAACAATAAGAACAACAAAAATAGCCAGGCATTGTGGCGGGTGCCTGTAGTCCCAGCTACTTGGGAGACTGAGGCAGGAGAATCGTTTAAGGCCAAGAGTTTGAGGTTGCTGGGAGCTGTGAGGCCACAGCACTCTACCAAGCATGACACAGTAAGACTCTGTTTCGAAATAAATAAATAAAAATTAAAAAACAGAATAGAGAACAGAAAATGATCCAAGGAAGACAAGGAGAGACAGAGTTGAGACTTGGAAAAAGAGAAGGTAGAACATACAATAGATCTCGTGGGGATGTATAAAACCTTGAGAGGATGGGCTGAGGGCACACTGCACTTCCCAAAGTTTATGCCCAGATTACCTATAAAAGGAAGGGTGACACAAAGGAAAACAGGCGTCCACGTTCTACCATGTACTCCACTAGTTGTCCTTACTGTGCATTTTCAGGAACTAATCCACTGGTACTCCTGGACAGTTCTTCTATTTCAATTTCATATTAATCATATTATATTTGTTTTTAAGAAATGAGTTTTGATCATTTTAAATCTGCATATAATTTAGATTAGATGAAAAATACTTAGTTGGGGATGAGACCAATGGGCTTGGAGGCAGTTTCTGGGAGTTGAATAGAGGAATAGCAGAACCAACAGTACCTGGGAGCTCAAGTCACCTTCTACCCTTTTGGAGTAAAAGATATTGAGGAGTCTGACCCAAGGTACAGGTTATCAGGTGCAAGGTAGATTAGCAAAAATCACTTAAACTCTTTAAATCTCCATTTCTCCTCTGCAAAATGAAGCTATAAACACAATTCTCGGGATTTATGTAGACAGCCTCAGTTAAAGTGAGTATGGGCCCAGTAAGCACCAGGAGCCCTCCAAGTTGTATAATTGTTTTCCTCCTGCGCCATACCAACTCAGTGTTAAACTCCGCTCCTTTTGTCTTCTAAGGAGGAAAGAGCTTGTTATGCAGGACATAATTCAGCTCTGCCCCTTGCACCAACGGTCTCATTGCAAGTTAAATCTCACAGCCTCCTCTGCTCAGGACCCTCTTATGGATTCCTCTGACTGTGCCATCGTCTGCTGCAGCAGAGTCTTACGTGACACTTCTCGTTCTGGCTAGTTATCGCTTCGTTGGTCTTGATTCCTCTCCAGTTTAATTTCACTAGTTTATGGATAACTTGCCCCCATTAATCTTTGATTCTTAATAGCTGGGTTTTTCATCAGCCCTTCTCACCACAGGACGGCCCAGTAATGTGAAAGCTCATACAGCACCACCTCTCACACCCAGGCCTCTGCCCCCCTCTAAAATGACCTTCTCCTGCCCCTTCCCCATCCAGAATCTCCTCCTTTCAGAAACTTCCCCAGAGCACCCAGAACTCACTTTCAGCACTTATCACACTGGCCAAGGGGTTTTTCTAACCATTTTCTATTCTATTTTCACATAGATAAGACCAGATATGAAATGTGTATAGACAGGTGCCTTTTGTTTTTGGAGACAGAGTCTCACTTGGTCACCCTCGGTAGCATACCATGGCATCTTAGCTCACAGCAACCTCAGACTCTTGGGTTCAAGTGATTCTCTCGCATCAGCCTCCCAGGTAGCTGGGACTACAGGCGCCACCACAATGCCTGGCTTTTAGACACTGGGTCTCAATCTTGTTCAGGCTTGTCTTGAACTCCTGAGCTCAGGCAATCCACCTATCTCAGCCTGCCAGAGTGCTGGGATTACAGGTGTGAACCACCATGCCCGGCCTGACAGCCAGGTTCTAAATGAGTTTAGTCCTGCATGACATGGAATGCAAGCCATCTGTCCCAGCCTCAAGGACACAGCAACATCAGGGACTGATATCTGGGAATATTTCAATGTATTTTTGAACCTACTTAAATCTTCTGACTAAAGGGTATCTCCTGGACACGTAAGCCCCAGATGATGCATCCACAAACCAGCAAGTTTCTCAAATATGCCGTATCACACCTGGCTATAACCTGGTCTGTCTTTCCCCTCTTGGTGCTATGTCTGTGGTGAGATCCATAAATGCAGGTTCAATTTTCTTCATTTCTCTAACCCTAGAACCTGTTTGGTACATAGTGAATGAAAAGCCATTTTTACTTGAAAGAAAAATCTGAACGGATGTCTTTTAACAGGAGAAAAGGATCATTCCACACCCCACAAGGCTGAGGAGGAGACGAGGTGAAGGCTCAGTGGGGAGGAGACAGCACCATCACCCTCTTTAAAGGAGTAGTGGTGCTTATGCTAAGCCATGCAAAAGAAAACCTCTCCCCTGGCTAAACAGACTATGAAGGAAATATCCAGAAAGACAGACTGCTATTGCCCATACTCACAACAAGTAAAAAGGTTGTTGGATGGTGCCTTTGCTCAGAACCTAGATATCCTGGTTAAAATTCCCCTCTAGGAATGTGGTCATCAGTTACCCTCTGGGCCCCTGAGCAGAAACCCACCCCCACCATGTACGTGGGAAGACAGGGGCACCTTCTCATACTCTGGAGATAGGGGGGCACTTCCCTTCCTCAGCCAAAGGGTGAGAAAGAACCTAATGATTCTTTCTAAACACAAAGTAACAGTGTGGGAAAATGGCAAAATAGGGGCTTAAAAATTCCATCTTATTACAAGTGATCACATTTCAAATACATAGGGAGCCGTGCTGAGTGTGGGCACAGGATTCAGTCCTGAGGCCTCAGAACTGCTCTCTGAGCGCAGCAGGTGCAAATGTGCAGAGTGACGTGTCAATGGCAGAGGGAGACAGGGGAAAGCATTCCCCGTTGTCAAACCAAATCTTAATAACAGAGATAAATGTGCAAGAAAATTTTAATGTATGCTAGGAAAAAACTGTTAAGAGATAACATCATGGTGTTTCTCGGAAGCAGGTATATTATGGCATTCCAGGTTCTCTTTCAACAGGGAGCACCCGAGATCCCACAGATAGGAAACATGGAGAAGACGAATCCAAAGACATATGCATCAAGTACACGCCAAAGTTCACCTGTGAACAAAACAGCAGCAACAACAGAAAAGCTAGATTATTCTAGCAGTTAAGGTAACTCTGTAAATAGTGATGTTTAACTAAAATGAAGTCAGATCTTTAAAGACATGTTCTAGGACAGACAGCCTATCTTTTATGTAAAATACAGTAGGACAAGAGAAGAATCCTAATTTCAGACACCAAAGGTTCTCATTCCAAAGCAGTGATTCTCAACCTTCCTAATGCTGCGGCCCTTTAATACAGTTCCTGTGGGTGGTGACCCACAGGTTGACAACTGCTGTTCTAAAGTGTCACCCCTGCAGTCACCCCACATCTCTTTCTTGCATGTTCTTTTTTAAAAAAAAATCTATTTTATTTCATAATGTTATAGGATACAAATGTTTTGGTTACATGAATTACTTGTGTACAGTCTGAGTCAAGGTTATAATTGTGTCCATCCCCCAGACATGTGCATTAGAGCCACTAAGTGTGACTTTACCCATCCCCTCATGTGAGCACCTTCCTTTTATCTCTTTCTCATATACTCTGAGCTTCCCAGAGATGGACCTTCTTCCTACTCTCAGCCTCTGACCACTACCAAGCTAATTTCTCTATTCTCTGATGTAAAAGCTATTTGGAAAAATAACATCAAAATTCTGCATTTTCCTTGAGAACAAGTAATGTAAGTTAATTTCTTCAAATTCTCCTGAATAAAGGTGGAAGGTCCAAAATGAAGAGTAACATAAGTGCACAAGGCTAGCCATCAATGCAAGTGGACCATTAAGAGCCCTTTGGAAGGCTCAGTGCCTGTAGCTCACTGGTTAGGGTGCCAGCCATATACACCAGGCCTAGCAGGTTCAAACCCTGCCTGGGTCTGCTAAAAAACAACAATGACAATTACAATTTTAAAAAAAAAAGTAGCTGGGCATTGTGGTGGGCGCCTGTAGTCCCAGCTACTTGGGAGGCTGAGGCAAAAGAATCACTGAATCCCAAGAGTTTGAGGTTGCCGTGAGCTGTGATGCGACAGCACTCTACAGAGGGTGACAAAGGGAGACCCTGTCTATAAAAAAAAAAAGAAAAAAAAACCCTTTGGAAAACTTAATGTACTCCCAGGTCTGTTAGTTCCTATGATAACATCTGTTGGTCCTCTAATATTCCAGCCCCTGGGCTAGGGGATGGGGCCAAGCTAATTCCTCAATATTTATGCACGGGTGGGTGAAGAGTATATGAGAACTCTCTGTACTCCTTTTGCAACTTTTCTGTAAATCTAAAATTATTCCAAAATTTAAAAATGAAAGATTTATGCACATGAGAACTGCAGTGATGCTGAGAAGTGCTACTCTCATGCACCCATCCAACCCTTCTTCTGCAACCTGCCAGGAATAGGCTCAAGGTCCCCACACTGCTAGTCAACATGGTCCAAAGACAAGTTGGTACGACAGTCAAATGCAAGGCCTCTGTAGACCACACCTGTCCCCTATCTGTACAAAGACCTATGTAAATCAAATACTGTAAAACAAAACTCTGCTTTTAAAGAAACATAGTAAATAATGCAGAACGTTTTACATGAAATTAACCAATTTATTATTGGAAATAGATTAAATGTTTGCATTATTTGTTTTCTTTCTTTTTCTGTTTTTTTTGTTTGTTTGTTTTGTTTTTTTGAGACAGAGCCTCAAGCTGTCACCCTGGCTAGAGTGCTGTAGCATCACAGCTCACAGCAACCTCCAATTCCTAGGCTCAAGCGAGTCTCCTGTCTCTGCCTCCCAAGTAGCTGGGACTACAGGCGCCGGCCACAACGCTCAGCCATTTTTTGGTTGCAGCCGTCATTGTTGTTTGGCAGGCCCGGGCTGGATTTGAACCCAGGTGTGTACGTGGCTGGCACCTTAGCCCATTGAGCTACAGGCGCCGAGCCATTGTTGTTGGAGTTTTTTGTTTTGTTTTTGGTTTTCTTATTTATTTATTTTTTGCAGTGTTTTTTTTTTTTTTTTGTTTTGCCGGGGCTGGGTTTGAACCTGCCACCCTTAGCATATGGGGCTGGCGCCCTATTGCTTGAGCCATAGGCGCTGCCCCTTGGTTTTTTTTTTAGATAGCATCTTATTCTTTTATCCTGGATAAAGTGCTCTGGTGTCATCATAGCTCATAGCAACCTCAAACTTTTGGTCTCAAATGATTCTCTTGCCTCACCCTCCCGAGTAGCTGAGACTACAAGCATCCACTATGATGCTCAGCTAGTTTTTCTATTTTTAGTAGAAATAGGGTCTCACTCTTGCTCAGGCTGGTCTCAAACTCCTGAGCTCAAACAATCCACCCGCCTCAGCCTCCCAGAGTGCTAGGATTATAGGCATGAGCCACTACTCCTGGCCTCTGCTAATTTTCAAAAATCATTCTATGAGCCTGACTGCTTACTTGGCTTCCTGGAATTCTTTGCTAACAAAATTCCTCATGGAAAGTATGAGCCTGAAAATAAATCTTTGCAAAGAATTAACATATGAAGAGTTCAGTTTTCATAACTTGGAACCCATAACATTTGGTAATTTTAAGTTCAAGAAGGTGAACTTGTAGGCTTGGTTTAATCAAACTGACTGACTCTATGCAGTTATTCTAATCACAATAAGGCATTTTACTCTTCATGAGAGCTCTGCAGTGAAGAAAATAATAATCAAGACAGTGGAATTACTTTACTTATTTATTTTTCATACCTCATATCTCTTCAACAAGATTTGAGAGTATAAAAAATATGTGTAATAAAATAAAAAGTGAAGAATAGGAGGAAAAAGAAAAATAAGATGGAACCAGGAACAAGGTCAGAATCTTAATCTTAGTTTATCAGGTTTAGATTGTGCAGTAAATCCTCCACTTTCAGAAATGACTCAGTACATTTTGGGTACAGTTCCAACATCAGTAATGCACTAGGGTCTTAAAACTGGGTATCATGTTTTACACTCATGCTTACCTTTCTCTTGCGACTCTCTGAAAGTGTTTGAAAAACATCTTGGTTTCGCTGGCTAGTTTGCTGATCAATGCAAATCATCTGACATCTGTGACAAGGCCCCAAAACCTGGCAGGTGAGAAAGGAAAAGACAGTGTTACCATGAAACTGACCTGACCTTCGCACTTCACAAGGAGGGACCACAAACGTGGTACCTCGTCACTGTGACTGCTAAGGAATCACCCCCATTTGTTTCTCAACTGAAACGCTACTCTACTGCCTAATGGCTTTGTAAAGAAAGAAAAGCATAGCTGAGACTCTTGATGGCTTTCAAGTAATGTTGAGAAATGGATTTGGGGAAGAAAAGCAGGCAGAGAATGGGGGGGAAAATTGGGAAAAGAGAAGCAGCCACAGAACCAGGGCTGAGCCTCTGTGAGAAAGTCACCAGAAAGAATTTTCAGATATCCTTAGGCCCAGCAAATTCACAGCCATGAATATAACATAAGAAAGGAACCGGAGGCCAGGCACAGTGGCTCACACCTGCAATCCAGGCACTTTGGGAGGCTGAGGTGAGTGTACTGTCTGAGCTCTGGAGTTCAAGACCAGCCTGAGCAAGAGCAAGACCTTGTTTCTAAAAATAGCCGGGCATTGTAGTAGGCACCTGTACTCACAGTTACTTGAGAGGCTGAAGCAAGAGGATCACTTAAGCCCAAGAGTTTGAGGTTGCTGTGAGATACAATGACACAGCACTCTACCAACAGCAAAAGTGAATTGTCTCAAAAAACATAAAAAAAAAAAAAAAAGAAAAGAACCAGAAGTCCAAACACAAAGTCATGGACAAGGACTTGCACTCATAGTAGTAGGGAAAACTTTGTAACATCTTAAACATCACTGGAGAAACACAAAGTCATGGACAAGGACTTGCACTCATAGTAGTAGGGAAAACTTTGTAACATCTTAAACATCACTGGAGAAGCGGTTAAGCAAACCATGCCTCATTTTAAAATGTATATCGTGCAAATATTAAAATTAATCTAAAAGGCCTTTAAATAAAAGGAAGGAGGAAGAATATATTTGCATAATTGAAATAAGCAGAAAAAATTATATATGTATTTTTATACTTGTGTATATGTCCATATGTTCATATTACACACATATAATAACAGTTTCTCAACACAGGTCATACTATCTGAAGGAAATTCTACACTAGGTGGTCTGCCAAGTTTAGAAAAGTGTATAGCAGAGTCCTGAAGATGGTGACGGTGACGGTCCCATAGTTCATCACTCCCCAGTCAGCAGGTGAGAGGGAGGGAGTACTGGACCTTTCGCCGTGTGAATTGTCGGAGTGGATGGGCACTTGGCGACGCACAGCGATTTGGTGGATTGTTGTGTTTGAAATATAATTCATAACCGCAGAAACTGCTGTAAACTGTTTCCCCCTGCACGGCAGAAGGGCAGCCGGCCCCTCCCACAGGGAGGACAGCAGGTCGCAACTCACAAAACCTAATTAGGAAAAAAATTCCACCGAAACGTGGATCTCAGAGTTTGACGACCAGAAAGGCGCACTGCTAGGTCCCACGGAGACCTGCACGTCTCAGGCGGGAGGCAGATACAAACATATGGGAATGCCCAAAATGGCGAGCGTCTTTTCCCCAGATCATTGGGAATAGGTGTTCTGTCTGTGCTATCCCAGGGACAGAATCCTGGTGAGGTCTGACTGCTCAGGGGGACCGGGATCCTGTGGTGTGGAAAAGACACTTTGAGCTGTGGAAGGTGGCATAGAGGGCCCCGAGCACTCCAGCCGGAGAAAAAGCTGCAGGTCAGAGCAGTAGCAACAGACCGGCGGGAGGCCCCTCCCCTCCAGCCGTAGCTGCGGCAGCCGGCCGGCGACGGTGACCAGCAAAGATCACGCGCCCGCGGTGGTGGCGACCGGCAAAGATCGCGCACCGAGCTCTCCTCTTTCTGCCGATTCCAGTTCCCGGATTGCAAGAGAGTGGGAGGGCAGAGCAGAGAGTTCTGAGAGGAGAGGGCTGGTACACCTAAGTTGGAGGTTGGATGGGAGTGTCCTTTGGAGCCGAGCACCCAAAATAAAGCACCTCTTCCAACGCAAACCGGGGGAAAAACTACAAAACTACAAAAATGGCGACTGGTCAGTCAGAGTTATTTCCTATG
>CAUYRH010028178.1:0-17386 GCA_963574655.1 Perodicticus potto
CTCTGTCTCTACAAAAAAAAAAAAAAAAAAAAAAAAAGACTATAAATGATTTAATATAAACTCCAGTGAGACACATTGTCTTGGATTCTTAAAACATTCATACAATTGTCATTTCAGATATTATCCATGATAGAAGAAGCAGCTGGAACTAGGATGTATGAATACAAAAAATTAGCTGCCCAGAAAACTATAGAAAAAAAGGAGGCTAAGCTGAAAGAAATTAAGACGGTAATTAAATTTTTATAAAACATTTTTCAGAGAAGGGCATGATCTTGCATTTGTAGTTTATGCTATAAAGAGGGAATTTTTTTTTTCTCAGTTCAGTTTTCTATAATCTTTCATTCCACTTCTCTTTTAAATTTTTTTGTGATACTTTATATATTGAAAATATTGATATTTTTTTTCCTGTATTTTGCAGATACTTGAAGAAGAGATTACTCCAACTATTCAAAAATTAAAAGAGGTATATGTTATATATGGCAGGATAGTCAGCCGGGATGTGTGATGATATATCCAAAATTATACATAATAGGGATGAAGTACATATTATATCATGGGGATTTTCTTCTGGGATGAGATAGAGAGTTAGAATTGATACTCCATAACTCAGTCTTCTGTTTGCAGAGAATAAGTACTTCATATCTCTTAAGTCTTAATGATATTGGAGAATGATCTTAATAGTCTCAGAAAATGATATGTCAGATTTTGACTATTAAAGAAACGAGTCTTATTTTCCTGGAAGATTTGCCTAGGACAACATTTTTAAAGATAGAGCATGCTTAGTAACCCTTGGTAGAATGAATAACTTGTAAGATAAGAAGGCTATTGCCATAATTTTGTTGTCAAGATATTTTGTAAGTGAAAGTTATTGAAACAGAAAACTGAGGTTTCTCTTTGATCTTTGCAGCTCCTGATATTATAAACCTTAGCCATGTTTCAGCGAAAAAATAAATTTGTTTTTATAGATAGCCATTGAGGAATTTATTAAATGCTTATTAAAATTTAGTAATGCTTAAAGCTGTTTTCATAACACAGTAGTGCGGAAGATCCTGGAAAAAATGAAAAATTGTGATCTTGAAGGTACCATTTTTTATGCATGATGTAGTAGAAAACACTAGGTCAGAAATTCAAATTTCAACCTGATTTTGCCACATTTCTTTCTAATTCTGACATGATGGACAAGTCATTTAACCTTGAATTTGTTTCTTCATCTGCAGATTAGGGATTTTAGTTATTACTTTGCTCTAGTAAGTTTTTATGGGAATCACATTTCATAACGGGTGAGCAAATGCTTATAGTAGTATTTGAAAAAATGTTAAGTAGAGATTTGGTAGTATTACTATGACCCTTTTTTTTTTAAACTACAAAGTATATTTAGTAGTTTAGCTCTCACTGGTAGGTCATCTTCTTATTACCACCAGTTTATAAACCACATATTTCTCTGTTAATTCCAACTGCCTGATTATATATTAGAAAAAATAACCACATAGAATTCATTAGCGATGGTATACTGCTATCTAAAAAAGCCAGAGTTTTAATGTGAGATAAGTTTTCTAAAATTTAAAATGTCACGAATATTCAGTATGAGGCAAAATGCATTATATCATATAATGGGAATTTGAAATGTATTATAGTTTGATTCTTTCCAAATTTGTTAAAAATAAGAATTTTGAATGATTCTTAAAGGGTGACTTCTCTTTCAGGAAAGATCTTCCTATTTGGAGTACCAAAAAGTAATGAGAGAAATAGAACATTTGAGTCGATTATATATTGCTTACCAATTTTTGCTGGCCGAAGATACCAAAGCACGCTCAGCTGAAGAATTAAAAGAAATGCAAGATAAAGTTGTAAAGCTTCAAGAAGAATTGTCTGAGAATGATAAAAAAATAAAAGCACTTACTCATGAAATAGAAGAATTAGAAAAAAGTAAAGATAAGGTCGGAACATATATATAAGAACAGATAATGTGTCTGTGAAAAAATATGCAGTAACTTCAAGATTCACTGGGCATTGTGTGTCATGTTGATTTTTTGAAGTAGGGGAATGAAATAGCTTATAAAATAATAAATATTTTATATGAGGATCATGTAAGAAAACGACAATGAACAAATTTTAAGTGATTTTATTGAATTGGGTGCTTTTGATTATAGGAAATTGGAGGTATACTTCGATCTTTAGAAGATGCTCTCACAGAGGCTCAGCGAGTTAATACTAAATCTCAAAGTGCATTTGATCTCAAGAAGCAAAATCTGGCAAGTGAAGAGAATAAACGCATGGAGCTGGAAAAAAGTATGGCTGAGGTAAGCTATTAAGGCTAATAGTGTACATTTATCCATTCAGTATATATGTAGTGATCATTTACTATAAGCTAAGTACAGTTATTTGGGCTGGGGGAACAGCAATGTACAAAATGGCCAAAACTCCTAGCCTTGTGGATCCTTCATTCCAGCGGGGGAAATGATAATAAAATAAAATGTATATCATGTTACATAGTGATAACTGATATGGAGAAAAAGTGAAGCAAGAAAGGGGTTTAGGAGTATAGGGGAATAAGAGTGAAATTTGGAATTTTAAATTGGGTAGCCATTGAAGTTTGGAGTTACCAGTAGTTAAAATGGAAAATAGGAAGAACAGCTTTGACTAGAGGAAATAAACCTGATGTGAACGTAATAGGCTTGAAATGCCTGTTAGATGTCTTGAGTGACGATATTGAGTAGGTAGTTAAATATGTGAGTATCAAATCTAGAAAAAAGTGCAGATTTGGGAGTCATCAATGCGTAGGTGATTTTTAACTCCATGGAGACTTGATAAAATGATTAAAGGTGTGAGCACATGAGAAGAGTAGAGGTTTAAGGTTTGAGTGCTGGGATTCTTTACCATTTAGAAGTTAGGGGACATGAGGAAACTCTCTTCCTCAAAGAGTTTGAGGAAGTCTGATAAAAGTCAGGGAAGTAAGTTGTCCTGGTAGCCAAATGCAAATGGTGTTTCAAGGAGAGGTGGCCATGGGTTCCTGATTAGAGCGTTCACAGTGTCACACAATGAAGGCAAAAACATTTGAGATTGAATACAGATAACTTTTTGAGAAGTTTTCTGAACAGAAGGATACTTAGCAAACTGGAGGGTAATGTACAAATAAGAGATTTTTTGGTTTGATTTTACCTTGGATAAATAACAAATTGTATATTGATGGAAAAGATCCAGTATAAAAAGCATCATTTGTGATTCAGAAGAGAGAGATTGTAGAATTGTTAAAACAAGGTTCCTTAGTAGATGAGGAAGTGGTAGAACTTGGTCATTCTGAAGACCCAAGTGTGTGTGTATATAGTCTCATATGCAGGTAGATAAGTAGCTTATGTGATTGGAGCTTATGGAGCTTCTTTTGAGAGGACTTCCATTATCCCAATGAAAATATACATTTGTCTTTTTATTAAAAAAGTAACTTCATGAAAATAAAGTGTTTCTTTATACTGTCCTATTAGATGTATTTGCCCGGAGGTCCAATTATTCACTTAAATAACAGGGTAAAAATTTAGACAAAATAAAAACAATGTGAATGTGACATTGCAGTCTATTTTGAACCTAGCAACTGAAATCAGTGCATCAAACTTTTGTATTTTTAATTGAGGTTTGTAAAGCTCTGAATTATGGATCTGTCTTGGTTTAGGTGTATTTTTCCTTAAACCTGTCAGGTCCTTAAGCTTCACATAGTGACAGTGATGGTTCCTTTTTTGTCTTCTCTATCCCCTTATTCTTCTTGATCTCTAAACTTTAGTTTCAGGGCTAATACTCATGCCTCCCTTTTATATCCAGTCCATCAACAAATTCTGTTGGCTTTAAAAGTATTAATATATACAGAATATAGCCACTTTTCATTCCTCCATCACTGCCAACCAATTTGAGTCACCATCATTACGGCTACTGCAATAGTGTCTTTATTTATTGTCCCACTCTTACTCTTGCCGCTATACAGTCTGATCTTTACAGAGACTAAAATATAAATTGGATCATGTCATTCCTGTGCTTAATCATTCAGTGGTTTCAAAGTCACGTGTACATTCAACCCTTAGACAACATGGGTTTGAACTGTAAGGGTCCATTTATATGCAGTTTTTTTTCCATAAATACAGTAACCCTCCATAGTTGATCACCTCCCTACATAAATTACCTCCTTAAGCTGACCTACTTTCAGAGACTGGACATGCGCCACATGCACAGATCAGTATAGTAGGCCTAGTTCCATATATTGGTCACCTCTGTATGTTGACCCAGTTCGTTACAGTCCCTTGGGTGGTCAACTTACGGCGATTCTACCATATATAGGAAAACTTTTTGAAGACTCATGACAGTTTGATAAAACTTCAGATGAACTTCATAGCCTAGAAATAACTAAATTATAAAAAGTTAAAATTTGTCAAAAACTTATGCATATACTTATAGTGGTGCTATTTGGCAGTCCGGACAAGTGTAAACAATTGTAAAGAGGCAGTATTAAATTATAACTGCATAAAATTAAGTAGTTCATACACATAGCTGGCCTCCTGTTGGCTGTCATGGTGAACCCAAGTGTTGTGGATATCCACTGAAAATACCGTATGGTGCTACTCATCTGCTTGATAATGTGCTGTAGATTGAAGTCTACAGCTGTGGTTGCACACCATTTCAGACAAAAGATTAATCTTACAGCAGATGACATAAACATAGGGTATCAGCGGGTACAGTCAATACCATAAATGTCTTTTCTTGTCCTTGTGATTTTTGGAACATTTTCTTTTCTTTAGCTTACTTCATTGTAATAAGTTGATAATACATATACACACAAAATATTTGTTAACTTTTGCTATTGGTGAAACTTTGGTTAATAGTAGACTAATTAGTATTAAGTTTGGGGGAATCAAAAGTTTTGCATGGATTTTTAACTTTGAGAGAGGTTAGCAGTGTTCAAGGTTAATTATTTGGGTAAATCAAAAGTCTTTACCATTGCCTGTGGTGTGCTTTTATGTAGCTCTTGTCTCCTTCTTACATTTATTCACTGTGTTCCTACCACAGTTCCTCAAACACCCAACATGTTCCAGGCCTTGTGAGAGGTACTGCCCTCCACCGAAGTATTTGCGTGGTAACTCCTGTCTCTTCATTTAGGCTTCTGCCAAATGATTCTGCACAAAGGCCTTCTCTTATTATTATTATTAAAATAATATTTCCTATCATTTTCTGTACTCTTACCTTGCTTTTTTTACTGGGTCTTCTGCCTTTAAATATAGCTTCCCTGAGGACAAGATGTTAGTATGTATTTTTAATGTTTTAGAACAATGCCTACTATATAGTAAGTGGCTAATAAATATTTGATGCATCATAAACTAAACAAGTGGGCTAAAATTTCTGGTTACTTTCTGTAAATAAGATAACTAAGATTGTGTTTTTCTTTTGTCTGTGATAGGATCTTGCATAGTGTTAGATATCTGGTTAATATTACTTAAAGGGTATTTAATATTAGTAATACTATACCTACAACTATTTAGTATGTAAATTTTATGGCTGTTAGTAATTTGTGAAATATTTTCATATACATTCTCTTAATCCTAAAACCACTACTTTTAAGCTTAGTGTAGGATAGCTATTATTTCAACTTCAGAAATTGTTTTTTAGTTTCTTCAAGTGGTTTGTTTAAATATGCAATGTTGGGTGGTGCCTGTGGCTCAAGGAGTAGGGTGCAGGGTGCCAGCCCCATATACAGAAGTGGTGGGTTCAAATCCGGCCCTGGCAAACAAACAAAAAAAAAAAGCAGTGTTTTTTAGGTCAATGTATCCTAGATTTGATTATAATATATGGAAAGAAAATATTTCAGGTAGAATAAGAGTTAACATTTATCCCCCAAACTGAGTGAATTTCAAAGCAGTGATTTAGAATTTATAAAGTTATGATGGTTGAATTATTTTATCATGCCTACTTCAAATTGCTACAAAATGTGATAGTGTGAGAGTTAATGTGTGTAAGAAAGTGAATGTTTTTCCTAATGTATATTTTTTGATTTTAAACTCTTTCTGAAGGACACGAAAACTTTAGCAGCGAAAGAAAAAGAGGTGAAAAACATAACAGAAGGGCTGCATGCCCTTCAAAAAGCTGGTAGTAAAGATGCTGAGGACCTGGCTGCTGCACAGCAGCACTTCAATGCTGTGTCTGCTGGTCTGTCCAGCAATGAAGATGGAACAGAAGCCACTCTAGCTGGTCAGATGATGGCCTGTAAAAATGATATAAGCAAAGCTCAGACAGAAGCCAAACAGGTAACTACAGACGTTAAGCAATATATGATTACTTTTCTTTTTTTTTTTTTTGAAGTTTCTTTTCACATTATAATTGGGCAGTTGTTACAAAATGCTGAAAACAATCAGTGTCAGTGAACATGTTTACTTTATTGTTTGCGTCTCTCTGATACCTAATACAGCAGAAATACGTATTGATTGCTGAATATTGATGTTAATTTGTCATGATGCTGTAAAACATAAATTACCTTAATTCACTTCATAAGTGCACTGAGTGCTTGCACAGCTTACAGAATTTTATGGAATATGGGATGTTAGCCAATTTTTATCCTTTTTGGCTTTTTTTTACTGATATCATAATATTGAAGTCTTAAGCTTTAACAGGAACCAAAAAACTTTATCCTCTCTATTGCTTTGCTTTTCTTACCTAGTTCTAAAAACCTGTTTTCAGAACTTAACAGCATCTTTCTAGAAAGTCTTTTTACCTCAGGTTTACTTACATTCCAACCTTTGCTTTCCCTGTTGATGTCACAATCTTGAGAATCTTGTCAGTCTGTGTAAATGCTTGTTAAACATATTTACATAGTAGTGCAGCATGAAGTCCGATGGACACAGTTTTGCTGGCAGAAAAGAAAATAAACACACACACCCTGGTCATTCCTTTATATTTTTTAATGGAGGATGCACCTTTTAAATATGCATACAAATATGTGAAATTGTGCATTCTTCCTCAAGTTTTTCTATGTATATATTTGTAATTTTTTTCTTTAGAGATGACAAAGATGATCGTCACAAAAATTTTATAGAATTCAACAATGGAAAAACTTGAAAGTACTCTTAGTTTTTCTATTCACTTATTTTCTAAGAGAACTGGGAAAAACCTGTCATTACTCAGTTTTAAAGGGAAGATACCCCCATATAGGTCTTAGAATACTAGTTCATGGTTTTAAGAGGCTCTGTTTTCAATTATATAAACTGCAGATGTTAAAATGGTTCTAGTATTTAAATTTATTTATCTGTCTACAGGCAGTCCTGGGTTACGAACACTGTAAGGTTTGTAGGTTAGTTCTTAGTTTGAATGTATATGTAAGTTGGAACAGGTCATTTGCCTATTGACTATAATAACCTCCATCTGCAAGTGTGATTCTTACCTCAGTCGGATATTTATAATTCAGGGACTGCCTGTATTTACCTTCTTTTTCCTATATAATCTTATTTGTCATTGCTGAGTGCAGCTTTTCCACTGTTAATTAGATAACACTCACAAATATACACATACAATTAATAACACCTAAGTGGAAAGGAAGGGAACTAGGATTGTGTTAGCTAGTTTTCTATTGTATTTTTAGTTTAAGCAGCTACTGACATTTATCTTTGGTATAATTTTTCAGCTTTGTTAATATGTCATGTTTTATGAATTTTAGCAATATGGACTTAAGTTGCAAATTACTTAATTATTTATATTAATAATATGTTAGTTTTTAGGCTCCATGTAGTTTCTTGAAGAGAAAGTACTGGGAAATGATTGATCTGTGTCCATACTAATCCAAGAGACCAAACAGTTTCATTTTCTTGACTAAGGTCTTATAATTAAATCAGTCTGAATCTGTGCCCACTCAATTACTAGTATTACCTGCTTCATATGTTATATAGTCTGTTACTTTTCTTTATCACAGGCTCAGATGAAGTTGAAACATGCCCAGCAGGAATTAAAGAATAAGCAAGCTGAAGTTAAGAAGATGGATGGTGGCTACAAAAAGGATCAAGAAGCTTTAGAAGCTGTAAAGAGACTTAAAGAAAAACTTGAAGCCGAAATAAAAAAGCTAAATTATGAAGGTTTGCCTTTTAAAATGATAAATCATTAGAGGGTATTAATTGTTGATAAAAGTAATTTAAGTAATGAAATAAGAAAGTAGGAAACACCTTTGACCCTATTAATGGGTATTAGTTTAAGAAATATTTGTAAATATAATCAGAAAAATACCTAATTATACAATAGTGCATGTTGTTTCTTAGAATGAAAATTATGTTATTTGTTGTTGGAAATAATGATATTTGATATAAATTTGAATGTTAGGAATTTTTTTCTAATACTTACCGGAAATTTGTGTTTTGCTTCTAGAGGAATGCTTTTGAAATAGAGGTTATTAACATTTTCCTTAAAATATCTGAGTTTTTAAAATTTGGTTTCTATTTTTTGATGATTTACTCTTCAGAAAATAAAGAAGAGAGACTTTTGGAAAAGCGCAAGCAGCTGTCTCGTGGTATCGGTAGATTGAAAGAAACATATGAAGCTCTCCTGGCCAAATTTCCCAATCTTCAATTTGCATACAAGTGAGACATTTAAACTTTGAATTTTATCATAGTAATAAGCAAGGCATAGTTTTATTTAAACTGGAAACAGTCTGAAAATTTTAACACCAATATTTTTGTGTGGAACTTATAAGCTGTTTTTCCTTGATTGATATTTTTTCCTTAAGCATCTATTGAAATATTTCAAATGTGGGCAGGGGAATTTTTGTGAAATTTAATGGCTTCTGATGCTACTAATCTTAAAACCAAAATGAGGGCAATTTAATATCAGTTTCAAGTATCTTTAAAGTTGTTCTTTCATTATTGTTAAATATTACATTTATATATTATAATTTGTTTAGCTATGTGGATTTTTTTGTGAAATGCTTACAGTTATATGTATTATAGAGATGAGGACATCAGAGTTGTTTTTATTACATTGAAAACCTACTGAAATATCTATTGATTAACGTTTTTAAAAATAGCTGGCTAGTCATTTGTAACATGTTAAAATTCTTGTTTTATTAAAACTGTGATTCTTTTATATACTTTCAATTCTGTTTAATGTGTTGTCCAAAAGAGCTCTTGACTAGTAAAGTATGTCTTTTTCTATTTTTTATCTAAGATTCCAAGATTAATTTTTGTCTACTTTTCTATTTTAGAGATCCAGAGAAGAACTGGAATAAAAATTCTGTGAAAGGACTTGTAGCTTCTCTGATTAGTGTGAAGGATACATCTGCAACCACAGCTTTAGAACTGGTAGCTGGGGAACGACTCTACAATGTTGTAGTAGACACAGAGGTAATTTTTGTTTTCTTTTTCTTGTTTTTCTTCTTTCCCCATTTGTGTAGATGCATAATTAATAATCATACAGTAATTTTTTTCTGTGTCTGGCTATATCACTTACATAATGCCTTCCAGGTTCATCTGTGTTGGCACAAATGGTGGCATCTCTTTTTTAAGGCTGAATAGTATTTGTGTGTGTGTATAGTCTTGAACTTTTGATTGTTTGCTATAGAAGACACTGTACATTGCTATTTTATGTTAATTTAAAAATATTAGGGGGCATAATTTTTTTTTTTACATAGATAGGTTTTATTAATTCTTGAGTTAGGGCCATTACTGTGCCCATCACCCAGATTGTTTCATTGTACCCGTAAGGTAGGTTTTTACACTTCTATTCCTCTTCACTGCCCCCTTGTTGATTTCCAATGACTTATCCTTCTTTCTGTTCAAATATGTGCCCATTGATTAGTTTCAAATTATTATTCTTTTTTTTTTTTCAGAGTATTACAGGAGTACATTTTGGTCACATAATTTACTTTTATAAATTTTAAGTCAAAGTTATAAGTATGCCCTTTACCCAGAATATGTGCATCCTGCCTGCTGATTTCTGTTCATTTATACTTAAATTTGTACAAATAAATGTTGATCAACTAGTTCCAATTTAATGTTGACTACATGTGGTGTTTGTATTTCCATTCTTGTGATACTTCACTTAGGAGAATGGTTTCCAGTTCCATCTCAGTTATTACAAAAGGTACTAAGTTATTTTTATGGTTGAATAGTACTTCATGGTATACATATTATTAAAGTATAAATAATGTATACAAATGTAAATAATTATTCTACATTTTTTTAATCTACTCATGTTGATGGCACTTGGGTTGTTTCCAAATCTTTGTGATTGTAAATTGTGCTATTATAAACATTTATATCTAAGTTTCTTTGTTATTAAATATGTTTTTATCTTTAGATAAATGCCTAATGGTGAGATTGCTACTAAATTATTCAAATGCTTGAGTTCTTTTCAGATTCTGGTTATGAGACCTTTGTTGGGTATATAGCATGCAAGTATTTTCTCTCTTACTGTAGGTTATCTGTTTATTCTATTGATGTGTCCTTAGCTGTGTAGAAACTTTTAAATTTGATCAGGCCTCATTTGGTTGTTTATCTTATTGCTACAATTTTTTTTTGTGTTTGGGGGTCCTTCATAAATTCTTTAGCTTGGCTGATATCTATAAGAGTTTTTCTAATTCTTCTAAATTATTTTAGTTTCATTCCTTAGGGTTAAGTCTTTTATTCATCATGAATTAATTTTTATGAGTGGTGAGAGGTATGGATCTTGGTTCTATCTTTTACATGTGGCCATCCACTTTTCTCAGCGCCATTTATTGAATAGGGGTTCAATCAGCAAAGAGCAATAGTTTGACTTCTTCTTTCCCAATTCGAATCCCCTCGGGTTTTTTCCTATTGCCTGATTTCTCTGTTTAGAACTTCTAGCACCATTATGTTGAAAAAAAGTGGTAAAAGTGGGCAACCTTGTCTGGTTCCAGTTCTGAGTGGGAATGTTTTCAGTTTTTCCCTGTTCAATATGATGTTGGCTGTAGGTTTGCCATATATAGCCTTTATAATTTTGAGATATTTCCCTTTATACCAATTTAGTTAAACGTTTTTATCATTAGAGGGTATTGAATTTTGTCAAATGCTTTTTCTGAAAAGATCCTATGGTGTTTATGTTTGCATGCAAAGAGGAGCATCCACTCTTCCTGCTCCCTCCTCTGTATGGTGAGGACTCTATAGAAGCTCGATTGCAAAGCCAGGCCCCATGCAGACCTGGTGGCCTGAACCTGAAAGCTCAAAAAGGCATCACTTGCAGAAACTCTGAATGGGTGGCCACCAAATCGCAGCTGTACCCTGCTCTCTGGTGCAGTGTCTGCACAACTTGCAAGCAGCTCCCTGATCAGTCTTGAGGTCTGCGTTGGTGGTCGTGGTTGGGGGATGGCCCTTCACAGCTCTGGTCACCTGCAGGATGAATGTGGGACCCCAGGGCTCCCTCCTCCTGGTCTTACCCACGTGTGGATTACTCCCCAAAGTTGTCCTTTATCTTGCTGAATGAATTGTCCCATCACTTTCTACTTTATTCTGAATGTCCCCTATCTCTTTGGAGTTTTACTACATTCTTTCCAAGAAGAGCAGCTGTAGGTAAACCTCTGCCTTTAACTTTCACTCTTCTCGAGATTAGCACCCACGAGCTGCTGCTCGTCCACGTCTTCTCCCATTCTCTCTAAATATTTATTTGATAATGGATTTCTTTGCATTCTTTACTCTTAAAGGATTTCTATTGTCATTAATATATGTATTTTTAAATCTCAAATGCATATTTTAGGTTACTGGTAAAAAGCTACTGGAAAAGGGTGAATTAAAGCGTCGATTCACTATAATTCCACTCAATAAAATTTCAGCCAGATGTATTGCTCCAGAAACTCTGAAGGTTGCCCAGAATCTTGTAAGTCTTCTTTTGTCTTATGTCTGTGTTTAATCTTCATCTTTTATTTTTTTAAGTTAGAAGATACTAATTTGGGACACATACTCATATGTTGAACCACAGATTTTTAATTTTGTTTTTCTGTAAAACTTAAGATACTATTAATAAGAGTTGGGTCTTGTGTAATCGGTTGACAAGAGAATAGAAATATTGGATGGCTGGAACTCTCTTTGATACTTTAAAGTGTAACATGTTAGTTTCTTTAAACCTTTAAGTCACACAACTATCGGGTGGTAGTAGATATTACACTTTGGATTTTTGAGTAGAATTGAGCTCATAGATATCCAAAGTTTTCTAAATATCAGACACACTTGAAGTGCACACAAGGATAAGCATTATAGGAAGTATCCATCAGTTCTGCACTGAAGTTTTCTTTGTTAGAGTTCTTCATCATTGCTGTTAAGCCTATACGTAGCATATGCCCAGCATCCTGGTCAACTGTGGAGCAGATATGCTGAAGTGGTATGCTTGACAGTAAGGAAATAGATGAGTACAAAGAGACACATTTAATAAGCTATCATGACTGTATACTACTGGGTAAAACATGAAGCCACTCGTAACATGCAGCAGCAATATGAATTTGTTGTTATTGAGTAGGCATTCCAAGTGCATGAGTTGAAAGGACATTTCTATAAAACCTTGAAATACATTTGTAACTAAGTTGATATAGAGTATCCTTACTGAAATTAAGGATTCAATGAAAATGATTTCAAAACACAGTTGTATTGATGTGTATACTATCAAGAGAGGAAGAGTAAGTGAAGGGTAATTGAAAGGCTCTGTTTTAGTAATTTTTTTTTTACTTTTGAAAGTCACCATTGTGTCATAAAGGCTCAGGAAGTTAATTCAGCCTCAGGTCAAGTTCAAGTGTTAAAATTTTGGATTTCAAGTAACAGCAAAAATAGTTTTCACCCAGATCCCTTAACCAGACCATGCTAAGGATAGCTGCTATGTCAAAGAACAATGCTGCACATATGTTATGTAGAGCTGCCTTTATATTGATTTCTGTTGCTGCCATTAAGCTCAAAGTAGATCAAGGGATTTTTTTTTTGTATTATGTTTTACCCTCTCAATTATTCCATTCTATTTTTGCTTCTGTAATACACAAGTGGCTATTTTACCATATTTAACTTGACTAGAAGAGTATTTATTATGTAACGACCAGGTTACTAACTATTGAAACCAACATTTTATGTAATTGTATTGATGTAGGCATCATTGTTTGATACTGCCTGGTCTGATAATCCGAAAGCTGAATAGTTTTCCCAAATATAAAACTTCTGGAGCCACCAACATGACACTCAAAGGAAATGCTTATTAGAGCATTTTGATTTTAGGGCAAAAATCACTAGATTTGTCATTTACAGCTTGGTGTGACTGTAGGAAACCTTCAAAAAAAGTCAGGAAGGTAGCTTGGTTTTTGTGGAACAATGTGATTGTGTGGACTGAGCACAGAAATCACAAAGAATAAAGCAGAGCTAAGGAACAAATCAGATTAAATTATAAATGAGAAAAGAATAGCAGGTTATTAAAAAGGTAAGGGCATTGGGGCAAAAGACCAGATCTTCGAGCACTTAGTCATGGAAAGCAACTTCACTTTGGCACATTCAAGGGAGATGTGCTCTGACCTATAGTGGCATTTCTGATGCCAGGTATCCCAGCTCCCCTCTCTCTGAAATAAGTTTTATCTTAACACTACAGCAAGCAGCAGAGAGTTCAAAACAAGGTATTGAGGAATTGGTCGGAAAAACCATTTTCAAGGGATTGTATTACTTAAATGGGGTTTCATTTCCTTGGACTAATATAGAAAACCCGGAAAAACCACACAAGCATGTGAGACTGAGATGTAAAGTCTGGCTAAAACAACAAAATGAAATAAAAGCTTGACCTCTTTATTACTGGTACCAACAAACTAAGTTCACAGTTAAGAAAATACGAAGTGGTTTTTGTTTTACCTGTACAAGTTGAACATCCCACATCTGAAAATCCAAACTCCTCCAGAATCTGAGACTTCTTGAGTGCCAACCTGATGGTCAAAGGAAATGCGCATTGGTACCTTTTAGATTTCAATTTGCGAGGCTTAACTGGTAAAAGGCAAATGAACCAAAATCTAAAAAAAGTTGGAAATCTGAAACATTCTGGCCCATGCGTTTAGGATGAGGGATACTCAACTAGTGCTATATTTTAGTTAAGAAGTTCTGTCCGGGTTAGTCCATTTTGAATTTAGAAACTTAGTAATCACTTTTTCGTGATAGAAACTCTGTTAATGCCTGGTATTAGCTAAATATTTTACTTAGCAGTAGATCTTTCAGTATTTAAACAAGCAGTTTTTCTGAAACTTTTTAATTTTACATAGTTTTTAGAACGTTCAAAAAGAATTCTTATGCTAAATAATTATTCAAATTTCTATTATTGTAATTCTTAATGTTTAATAGTTGAAAAGAAATGCTGTGTACTATGGTGCAGCTATTGTTTTCCACAGGTTGGCCCTAACAATGTTCATGTGGCTCTTTCCCTGGTGGAATATAAACCAGAACTTCAGAAAGCAATGGAATTTGTCTTTGGAACAACATTTGTTTGTGACAGTATGGATAATGCCAAAAAAGTGGCCTTTGATAAAAGGATAATGACTAGAACTGTAACTCTAGGAGGGGATGTGTTTGATCCTCATGGGACATTGAGTGGAGGTAAGTTTTATGTATTTTTGTCTTCACTCTTTTGTATGGTTAAGTAGGAAGTCTTCCCTTTTTTAGAGAATAGTTAGGTTGGGATGACTTAATTCAGAGTTTTATTCCAGTCGTTGGTTAGAACCAGGACCAAAGATCAGGTTTTATACTTAAGATCATATACTTATTTCCAGAGTCTCACTTTGATGCCTTCAGTAGAGTGCCTCAGCCTTTCCAGTTGCTGGGACTATAGGCACCTGCCAAAACGCCCTGCTATTTTTTGATTGTTTGTTTGTTTTAAGAGGTTTTTAAGTTTTTTTTAAAAGTCATCTCTTTAATCCTTTAAGAAATGGGTTTCACCCTTGCTCAGGCTGGTCTTGAACTCCCTGAGCTCAAGCAGTCCACCTGCCTCGGCCTCCGAGAGGGCTAGGATTACAGGCATGAGCCACTGGGTCCAGCTTAATACTTCCTATATTAACAGTGGTGAAGAGTTCCTGGCCTTCTATGATGTGTAAATATCTTAAATTTGTTACCAGTACATAAAATTTCTTGTCCTTTTTATCTGTTCTTATGTTTTGTAATTATTTGTTACATAAAATTCCATGTACTATAATATGTTAAAAAACAAATGCAATAATTCCTTTATAATTCAAAAAACAAATACTTAAATATAAACAAATACAAATTTGAATTAAATAATTAAAAGGAAAGAATTTGTTCCTGCAAGTTTGGGCCAAAAACATGGGTTCTCATTCTACATGGCAAATACAGTAGATGTATTACTTCTCAATTCTGTATGTCCTAAGGATCAAGTGATACAATGAATTCTGTAGTTTCATAAGCTTACTATGAGATTTGCTGTTGAATCATTTGACTTTTTATTGTTTAATGTATATGTGGTAACTTAACGTGCAAGCCCTGTTTCCATTTGCCTCTATCAGGTGCTCGATCCCAGGCGGCTTCTATTTTAACCAAATTTCAAGAACTCAAAGGTGTTCAAGATGAGCTAAGAATCAAAGAGAATGAGCTGCAGGCTTTAGAGGAGGAATTAGCAGGTCTTAAAAACACTGCCGAAAAGTAAGACTTCTCTTGGATTAAGCTGTATTTTTTTGACTGAAGATTCCCATGGTAGATAATGATAGAACATTTACTTTCACTTAAAGAAATGTGACTTCTGACTTTTTTTAAATTTGGTATCCTTGGTTTTATTTAAAATATTTGAATAGATTATGAGTTGATAAATTACATTATTCATTTTTTCCTGGTAAGAGTAATGTCTTTTGTAAGAAAGTAATAAAATCGTTTTTAGGCAAAAGGAAAAAAATTCAATCAGATATTTTACTCTCTGCTGCGGTGCATACTAACATTCAACTGGCATTAGTGGGGGGATTTTTAGATTCTCTGGACTCTGAATACCAGAGGATATTTGAGTTTTTGATTAGAGATTATATGACACAGTATAGCATTGATCCGTTGTCTACGCTGTTTATTTCCTTACAGTGTTTCTTCTATGTGGGTGTAGTTTTTATGTTTGTCTACTTTTTTGTCACTAGTTCTGTTTCTATATAATAGAAACATATGCGTATTTTAAGTTTTTAAAATTGAGATCTTGCTATTTAAGGCAACTTTTCTCTCACTCAACATTACTTAATAAATATTCATTGAATGCCTCTAATATGCTAATAAGTACTCTCTAGGAGCTGGGGTGGGGCAGTGAATCAAACAGATAGTATCTCTGCCATCATCCAGTTTTCATATAGTAGGGGAAATAAACAATAAAGAAAGATAAATTGGTAGAACACATGTTAGAATAGTTCTGAGAAGAAAAAACCAAATCAGGAAAGGAGATATGAAATATCTAGGGCAAGACACGTTGAAATTTTATAGTGGTCAAGAAAAGCCTGAGAACATGCTGTGCAGTAAATACCTGGAAGATGTGAGTGATCTTGTGGTTATCTGGGAGGAGAGACCTCACTTACTCTAAAAGCTTATGGAGTATTACAATTTTAAAATGTGCATTATTTGAAAGTCTAATTATAAGTTTTTCTAGTCCCTCTTAGGAACTGATAAAAATTTTATTCAGAATTCACAATACTGAATAAAGTATAAAAAGTCTAAATAAATTTTGAAATGATTTGGGGGGGGGGGGTCAGTGTTTAGCATTCAACTTTTAAGGGTAAATAACACCAAGATTTTTGGGAGACCGTATATGTAAAAGATTTTCAGGATCAGTCAAAGTGGCCATTCAAAGATATAAAATGTAACAAAATGCTCACTTTCAAATCTCATGTACATGTAAAGTTTACATTTTACCTTTATTAGTATAAATTAACCATAGAGTGAATGACCTTTATTCTTAGAAGTTTACAGCAAAATTTTTCTGTGATATCTAAAGACTCTAGCAAAATGATGCATTTATAGCCATGTTTGGCTTTAGCTATAAAAGTATCATCTTGCTAGAGTAGCCAGTAGTTTTAGCATTAGATCATTTATTCTTCAGAATGGGTTTGTTGGCTAATTGTGGCACTGAGGTGAAGGAAGAGAAATAGATTTTTAAAAATATGAGAACAGAAGGATCAGGTAAAGTCCTGATGTAAAAATATGGGGGAAGGAAAGAGCACACAGAGACAGAAGGAGGGAGGGGGTGAGGGAAAGGGAAAAAAAAAAGGAAAGAAAATAGTGACTCATTCTCACATAAATTGGATTCAGTTTTGACCAAAGTAGATTACTTAAACATTAATTTTTAATTCAACTTGTCAATATGTTGTTTAGGATATTGCATCTTCATTATAAGTGAAATATGTTTGTAATTTCCCTTTATAACAATATATTTTCTCCAATTT
>CAUYRH010028181.1:0-73115 GCA_963574655.1 Perodicticus potto
TTGTATTTATTTATTAAATCGATGTATATATTTAAATACTATGGAGAAAGGCACAATTTGCTGATTTTTAATTTTGAAGCCTGTATTTCATGGAGAGCATTTCCGAGTAACTTTTTTTAAACTTTTTATTCCCATAAAAAATGTTGGCTGACAGATTTTACTAAGTAATACTTAAGTGAAGAAATTACACAACTGAAGAAAATAGATTTGTAATATGAGCTTTTAAAATAAGCGCTAAATAAGTTGCTAGTGGCAATTTTATTAATTTTTTCAGCAAACATTGAGTGCATAGTATGTGCCAAGTACTCAAAAATTTTACTCAATTTTACAGAGGATCAAGTGTGATCAAAATAAACTAAGTCCCTGCCCTTGTGGTCTTACATTCTTTTGCGAATTGACAAATAAGCAAAACATAATTAAATATATAGTGTCAGATTGTGAAAAAAATACAGTGAATGAAAAAGAAAAAGGATAGAGAGTAGAAATGATCAGGGAGAAGTTAATTTGTATGCTTTGAAACTGTGTTACTTGGTTCATAAAGTTTAGGATTGTTATATCTTCATGATGAAGTGTTAATTTTATAATTGAAAATGTCACTTGTTATCTTTATGAATACTTAGTGTCTACTTTGCCTGACACTAATGTAACCATATTAGTTTTGTTTTAGCTACTATTTGCATGATATAAGCTTTTCTGTCCTTTTCTTTTCAAGCTATTTATGCCTTTATGTTTAGACATGTGTCATGTAAACATACTATATTTGAGTCTTATTCTTTTATTTAATGAGAATCTTTGTTCTTTAATAGTGTTTAAACTATTTACTTTCAGTAAATTCCAGTGTAATTACTGATATAGTTGATTTTAAGTCCACTATCTTGTTAGTTTCTTTATTGACTATCCCTTCCTCCCTCTTTTCTTAACTTTCTTTTGGCTAATTAAAGTACTTCATACTATTCTGTGTCTTCTCAGCTTTTTAGTTATACCTGACTATATATTTTTTTCTTTTAGTGATTAGTCTATAGATTATAATATCTATTTTAGCTTATTATGGTATTGCTCTGTATTGCTTTTGCCACCTTCCGAACAATGTAAGAAACTTAAAATGATTCAGTTCTATTTATTGCTTCTATCTTTTGTACTATGGTTGTATATTTTCAGTTAGAATTTATATTTACTCTTACATTTTTCTTCGCTTCTCTTTTGTTTGTCATTTTATGCTTTCATCTTAATTCAGTTGCTTGTCATGCAGGTCTACTAGTAGTTAACTCAGGTACTTTGTATTTGTTTGAAACGTCTTTACAACACCTTCATTTTGAATAGTATTTTCATTGAATACAGAAATCTAGATTGGCAGTTTTATTTATTTGCTACTTTAAAAGTGGACATTTCATTGTTTTCATCTTTTCTATTGAATAGTAAGCAGAACATTTTTTTATGCTTTGTAGATAATGTGTCCTTTTTTTTTAATCTCCAATTTTTTAGCAATTTGTGATGTGCCTTAGGAAGGATTTTTAATTTATTCTGCTTGGAGTTTACTGACTTGATGAATTTGTAAATTTGGGGAAAAATTTAGCCATTATCCCTTTCCATATTCTACACTATTTTCTATTTCAGATACTTCAGTTATATATGCATTAGATCATTTTTATCCCATGTGCCTTTAATTTCTTTTCCATTCTTTGCACTTGTTTTCTCTGTGTGCTTTGTTTGGATACTTCCTATTGATCCATTTTAATATTTACCAGTTCTTTCCTTTGCCATGTTCATTCTGTAACCTTTCTAATTAAGTATTAATTTCAAATGTTATATTTCAAGTTCTAGAATGTACAGTTAATAATATTTTATAGATTTCAGTTCTCTGTTGAAAGCCTTTCAACTTTTCACTCACCTTTTCCTCTTTTTTTCTTTAACCTGTTGTGTGTAAACACCTATAGGGATTGAAGCAAGATGTTTGTTTGCTGCGAACAACGTCTTTCGGTGTTCTATACAAGATGTTGTCGTGGTGCAAATGATGTCTGTAGGCACATTTTGTTTTTTGAGTGCCCTGCAGTCAAAAGGTTAAAATAATTTTATAGTTCAGATTAAACTACAGCTAAATTATAACATCTGAATCATCTGTGGATGTGACTCTAGGACTTTTTTCTCTTGAATATCAATCATAATTTTCCTGGTCATAGTTTCCCCCCTCCCCTTTTTCTATAACTTTTCTTTAATTCAGGATATTTTGTATAGAAGAACTAAAGGATTGAGTTTAATCGGGTTTCTCTCCCTCACTTCTCCCCCAAGTATATCATTTTTTGTCTATTAGGCATTAGAGAAATCAGTCTCCTCAAGATTAGAAACTAGGCAGCAGCTTTAGTTAGACTCAGTCCACTTCATTCAAATGTCTTTTAAGGGTAAGACTTGCATTGTGAGACAGGCCTCTCCCTTTAGAACAGCAAGCTAGGAGATTTTTCATTCAGGCATTCCAGCCCAATTCTCCAGTAGGAGGATGATTTAATATAGAATAGTCAAAGAAGAATTCTTAGTGAGAGTGATGTCTGAGCATAGACCTCAAGTGAGGGATCCAGCTATGTGAATATCTGGGAGGTGAATATTCTAGGTAGAGGAAGAGTGTAGACCCAAAAGCCCTAAGATAGGAATGCACTTTGAACTTCAGGCATTTCAAGAAGGCTGACGTTTCTAGAGTTAAGGTAAGCAAGAGATAAAAGAATAAGAAAGAAGGTTAGGAGATAACAGAGGGTCCATATTAATACCTATATGTCTTGAGTTTTGTTCAAAGATGGTTGGGAATCCATTGTAGTTTTTTGAGTAAGAGAACCTTTGGGATCTTTGGGTATTTAGATTCCCGTGTTTTATGTGTCTCTTTATTTGAAGATTGAAGCAGCTTCCAAAAGAAAAACGTATAGCTTTCATACCATCTGACATTTCCAAAATCTGAAAGCATGTAACTACTAAGAACTTGAACTTAGTAGTTTACAGGGATAGTTTCTAGGTGAATTGGTAAGATTAAGTCACCTTTAAGTTCTCCTGGGATAAGAACACCTTTATGTAGGCCTCAGGAATATGTCTTTACTGTTCTTTCTGCAATAGAAAATATATATATATATATATATAAATGTATATACTGTAATAATTTATTAATTGTGATTCCAGCAACTTAGCAACAAGCTTGAATAGTACTCACTGATAAAATCCAAGAGAGGCTTGCTTTATAACCATAGTTAATCTGTGAATTGTTACTTATCTGTGATGACTTTAGCTAAGTAGGGTAAGTTCAGATATGCAAACCTCTACCACCCAGATGTATATTACTCAAGAATATGTATTTATATACAGACCTTGCCTGAACATTCTGGACCCATGTATCTAGCTGCCTATTTGGTATTTTCTATTGGCTAGCTCAAAATACCACAAACTCAACATGTCCAAAACTAAAGATTATCTTTCCTTCCCAAATTTAATAGTCATCCTGTATTTGAAGTAGTAGCGTAGATCAGAAACCTGTAAGTTGCCCTTGATCCCTCTCCCTTACAGTTTTTTATCAGGTCCTTTTGAATTTACTTCCAGATTAGACATTGAGTTCTTTTTTTCACCAGTGTAATCTCCCTTATTTTAAATTCTCATCATTTCTTTGCCTCCAAATTGGTTTCACATTTACTTTTGCCCCACTTCTAATTTGTTTCCATAGTGTAGCCAGACTCTGAAATACAGTGATTCTATCCTCAGCAGCAGCAAGAGCAACAACAATAAAAACAATATAAACCCTTTAATCCTTTATAATTTGCTCTTGCTTTTAGGATAGTACACTCTACAAAGGATCATTGGTCATTTCTCTAGCTTTTCCTTCATACCTTGTGCTTCATTTCATTGATCTCTAATACTTGTCTTTTTTGCTTTTGTACCAATGTAATGTTTGTATTTGGCTCAAAAGTTTTCCCTGAGTCTTAATTTTGAAACTGTCTGGGTTGTTCCTACCTATTGGCTATTTTTGTTACTTTCTCTTACTCCATTTACTCTTCATGTAACTTAGCGTCCATTTTAAAGATCCTGTCAGTATCTTGATAGGAATGGCACTACACATATAGATTAATTTGCAAAGAATCAACATGTTTACAATATTGAGTCTTCCCACTGAGTTCAATTCTTTCAGAGGCCTTTTTCAATAGTTTAATTTTTTATTTTTATTCTATTAATAAGAATAGATTTTGCATCTTTTAAAATTCTGGGTGGTCTTGCTAAAATTGTTATCATTTCATTGCTTTCTAATTGGTTATGTCTGCTGTGCTATCTTGTCACCCACTTTGTTGAACTGTAATTCTGATGGTTTCTCAATTCTCTTGGATTTGTTAGGTAAGTAATAGTATCAGGAAATAGTTTTATCAGGGTTATTTGTGATCATTCTGATACTTATACATAATGTTTCTCTGATGTAATTGGCCTTGGCTGGCTCCTCCAGAGGATTGTTAAATCATACAAGGCATTCTTTTTCCACTTGAAGGAAGCTTCTGTTTCTAATCAGGGCTGTTAAAAAATAAAATCTGGGAGTATATGTTGAATTCGGTGTTTGTATGGCAATTTGGTTTTTTAAAAAACAGAAGTGTTAATGCAGTGACTTATATTAATAGATTTCATATGTAGAATCATCCTGCTTTGACAGGATTAACCCACCTTGGTCATGCTACTAGGTTCAATGAACTAACATTTTACTCAGCATTCTTATGTTTATGTTGAATAGTGAGATTGCTTTATAATTTTCTTTATTGTGCTGTCCTTATTCCCAGTATTCGTACAAGGGGTTTTGTTAGCCTTCTAGAGTGGTTTGGAAAGTTGTCCATATTTGTCTATGAAACAGTTTTACATAGCATAGAGGTTATTCCTGAAATTTTGATAGAGTTCACCCTTTAAATTGTACTCAGTACTTTTTAAATTTTACTTTAAAAAACGTAAGTAAAAAAAATGTTTCAAACATTCAGGAAATAACATAGTAGACATTGGTGGTCTCATTCCCCAAATTTAAAAGACGTTAACATTTGGCCTTGTTTTAGTTTGCATTAACTTCCCCTACACGTTTCTCTTCCCCTACACGTTCTTCCTCCCCACTTCCCACTCCCTGTGAGTGAATAGTAAAATCTCTGAGAAATGTTAGCAAGCTGTGTTTCTTCACCGTGTTTGGAGAATAAACATTCTATAACTGTGTGTGTCACAGAGGCTTTGAAGTGATTAATTAGTCTCTGTCCCATGGTGAAGATAAGCTCACTTTTAGCATCTAAAGAAGCTGTGCTGGATTTCTTTTTGTTGTTGTTTTTAATGAAAAATAAATGTTAAAAGGTGTGTGGCTAAAGTTCATCACCTCTTTACTGTCTTCTGTCCTTTTATTACTGAGAGATAGCAACTATCCTGATATTAGTGTGTATCATTTTTATGTGTATCTTCATTTTCCTTGTGTGTTTTTTAAATACAAAGGACTGTTTTTAAATTTTATGAAAAAGACATTGTATCCATCATTATGAAACCTGTTATTTTTCAACCAACACTGTCTGTGAGATATAGCCGTGTTGATACATGCGGATCTCATATACTCACAATAAAACACCTCATAAATTGGGAGGTTTTCTAAATCAGTGGTTTCTTGAAATGGGCAGCATTCTCTTCATACCAATATAATGGTACACCTTATAATGTCATCTTAGATTAGACTAAATCCTCTAATTCCTCTTAATTTACAATAAAGCATTCTATTGTTAGAACATACCACAATGAATCCACTTCTTTGTGACACTTAATCATTTTTCTTATTGATGGATAATCAGAATATTTGTTCTTTCACTTCTACAAACACTTCTAAAGCAAACATCCTTTCTATCTCATGAACAATTACTCTGAATGGAAATGTTGAATTTAGCAAATGTATGTATTCTACTGTATAGCCATTGCCAAATTGTATTCCTTTATACTCCAGCCAACAATGTATAAGAACTTCTGTTTATCCATTTGAAATTAATTTTGTCTATGTTGTGACTAGGGTCTTATTTTATCTTTTTCGAATGCATAGCCATTTGCCTCAGTACTGTTTCTTACTGAATAGTTTATTCTTTCTGCCTGACTTACATATGAAGTGCCTTTGTATATTGGGGTCTGGCCCTAGACCTCTTTTCCTATTCTATAGTTTATTTATGTACTCCTGCAGCAGTATATTTTAATTACTATAGTTTTTATAGTAAGGCATCTCCTTTATTAATACTCTCCAGAATTGTATTACTACCCACCAGAATTGTCCTGGCTGTTGCCCCTTACATCTCCAAATGCATTTTAAAATTAGATTGCCATCTTCTGAGGAAAAGTATTTAGGATTTTTGTTAGAACTGCCTTGAATTTTTAAAAATGTATTTGGAGAGAATGATCATCTATCTCTTTATGATATCAAATCTTCCCTTTTATGCATATTATGCATATGACCAGTCTGCCTGTGTCTATCTTGGTTCTTTTTCTATCAATAAAGTTTAACAATTTTCTTTTCAATAGTCTCACAAATTGTAACTTTCTTATAAATTACTTTTCTAATTGTTTTTGGTAGATAAGAGCACTAGCTCCATCTGTATATCATCTTACTAAAAACTAGATGACTCCTTTTGTGCCTAATTATTTTTTTTTTAGGAGCTGAAGCTTTTATTATCTTTTTAGCTTCTTTTATAGTTAATCCAAGTTTTTCCTTTCTTCCTGGTTCAATTTAGGTAATCATGTTTTCCTCGGAAATTTCTAGGTTTGAAAATTTGTTAGGAAAAGTTTTATTTTACAGAGATTGTCTTAAGTTTTGTGAATCTCTGTACCATCTCTGTATATTTTAATTTTTTCTTGAGTCTACTTTTTAAGGGGGAGGTAGGTCAATATTTTTTCCTTTGACATTGGAATCATTGAAAATTTCCAAGAATTAGCTTTTTGTTTTATTGATTGAGGATTTTCTATTTTTGTAATTTCTCTTACCATCTTAAATTTCTTTCAACTTTAGCGACTTGGTTATATATTTAGTTCACTTACATTTTGTCTTTGTTTTCTAATATATGCATTTCTCAGTCACATCTCAAGGTGGGGCGTGATCAGGACTATCCCCAATTGATCAGTCTTTTTCTATGCTTGTTTATGCAGGACAACCAAACATACAAAAAGAAAACATCACTGCGGTCAGGCCCTGCCCCCATTGGTACAGAACTGTTACTAAGCACTGCTTGATTACATCACATAGGTTTTGTTTTAGAGTGTTCCTCTTGTTTTTCTTCCCATTAATGCTTTTTGATTGAATTCTATGTGTTTGATCTTAATCTTGCTACACTCTTTTATTAGTATTATTTGATACCCCTTATTTTCAATTTCCCTGTCTTTCTTTGGTTTATATTTGTTTTAAAACACCATATAACTGCATTTATTTCTTTTCCTCCATATTCTTTGTTCTACTTCTGGAACTCTTGTTAGATTTTTAGAGCCAGCTGCCTTCCACATCTCAGCTTTATGTTGGCAACACTTTTTTCCAGCATGTATAATTCTTTCAAAAGGTACGCTTTTCTTTCCAGAATTTACCACAATTTCTACATTTCTTTTTCTTATCCTTATGGATTAATCTGTAGTGTGGATGTTTATCTTATCTTCCATTATTTTTTTAGGAAGGGTAGTTGCCAGTAATCAATCTTCTGTCTGGATCTAATGGTGTCCCTCCCTGATTCCAGCCACTTATGTTGTATTCTTACCCACCTTGCTAAAGGGCTGAAAGTTTTATAGGCTTAATTCATTATTTTTTAGCCTTTCTGAGCTGCTTTTTTAAAAGCTGTTATCTTCAGCTTGGCTTGTTATTATGCTGCTATTGTTCTAAGTTGGAGTCACTTGAACTCCTGGGCTGAAGCAATCCTTCTACCTCACCTCCTGAGTACCTGGGACTACGGGCACATACCACCATACTCGTCTGTTTCCACTACTGACTGATGTACTCTAATCACGATCTCTCATTACTGATTATTTGGATTTCTAACTTCATCTTCCTTCTCTGTTCCTGCCACAACCCCTTGTACTCACCATCATGATTGTGATGATGTTTTTCCAATTACCTGGCATATAGACCTTCACAGAGTCATAATTATTTCTCTATTTGAATCAGAAGCCTTTTTACTTTCCATGCTATTGCAATTGTTGAAACTAATGCATTTAAATAAGTAGGAAACTTAATATTCAGTTAAAAAAAACAGCTGTTAAGTTTATACTACAAATTAGGAAGAATATGTCATGTATTTTAGGACTAAAACCAGGTAAATTTCAAAAGCAATTGCAATAGACTTCTCAAGTTCAAAAACAAATTCTCCAAATAGGGAGACAATCTGGAAATGAGAAGTCACCAAGAGGAAATATGAGTGCACATGCTATTTTGCAATTGATTACAGGTGTAAGCATGAGCCATGCTGACCTCTTGCTCCGCAGGGGGACCCAAAAACAGCATTGGGTATGCTTCCCCGCTTTGGTGTGAGTGTATTGTGAAACCCAAATTAAAGCTGCCAGCTGCTGCAAGTAACCAATTTTCCTTACAGTGTCTTGAATATTGTAAATAGAAGGTCTGAATAGAGAACTGCCATTTTCAGAAGATGAGTAATGGCAGAAAAGAGCCAGCAGGGGAACTATGAATAACCACCACAACACCTGTGCCCTTCTCGGGAACAGAATAAGTAAAAGGCAGGTGAAGAACAGATAGCAAAACATCCCAGGGAAGAAGATTTCAGACATTCTCTCTAATGGAGTTTAGAACTTGAATTCTGAGAAAGAGCTCAAAGAACTGATATGCTAAAGGAGATGAAAACTGGAGTTTTCAAATAGTTATAGATCAAAATTTATAAGGGACCAAAATAAGATTAGAGTTAATATATACATGTTAAGTCCTGTATTGTTGAAACAGGATATGTTTTTAAACAACCCTGAGTTATTTCCAGAAATTGGCTAAGCGGCCACAATTGTTAAATTCCAAAATTAAAAATTAATTAAAATGACTTATGTAATTACTTAGACTTTTTTTAATGTTCTCAGGTCAAAAGGAAAAAAATGACATATTTAGAAAATGACTATTGGCGGCACCTGTGGCTCAAAGGAGTATGGGGTGCCAGCCCCATATGCCAGAGGTGGCAGGTTCAAACCCAGCCCCGGCCAAAAACTGCAAAAAAAAGAAAATGACTGTAATGAAAATACCATGCACCAAAGGCGGTACAACTACACCATATCTTGAGACTGGGTGCTGCAGCCAGACTGTTTAATTCCTAGTCTTTACTGTTTATCAGGTGTGTAACCTTCAGCAAATTGTACAACCTCTCAGGGTTTCGATTCCAATGGATGAAGTACATCCTACACCTGGCACATAGTAGGTACTCAACAAGTAGAAGCCATTGTTACTGTTTTCCAAAATGGCCAGCATGGCTAGAATGAAATAAGGATGGGAGAGCTTTATACGAAGGCTGTTTTGTTAATATGGGCGATACATCACTGGAATGGCCTTGATGGACTGGGATAGTTGTAATAGATGTAGCAAAAAGTGGTTGGGTTCTGGATACATATTAAAGGCAGAGCCAACAGACTTAGCTAATAAATAGGATATGAACTGTGAGAGGAAACACCAGGCCTAACCTCTGGGGAGATGTCGTTACCCTTACCAAGAACAAGGCTACACCATAATAGACTATCCTTTCCTAAATACGGGATTGGACCTTGAATTCAAGGAGTCAGGAGCTGGGCAAAATTCACAGCTGACTTCTATGGGAATGAACTTGCTCCCAGATCTAGGGGGTGGAGGAGAGCTAAGCTGATGCATGGGGTTCTCTATTCACCTTGTTCAAGGAATGGTAGCCCTATCAGGAACTTGCAGTTGGACAGTCATACCCATCTGGCAGAAGGTGCTAGAAGAAATCAAGGGGTGACATTTTTCCAATGGTAAGGGTGTGGGAGGAGAACTATCTTTTGTGAGATGGCCACTCAAGTTCAGAGAACACTGAGCCTCCAACCCCTGGGAATCAGCTGGCTTCATGCTTTGAAATGGGCTGGAGCTAGCTATCCTTGGTGAGTGGAAAGAGAAACTGAGTAAAGGAAAAAGTCTGAGAGGGAAATTTGTCAAATGCAATTACACTCACTGTGTAATCTCCCCTTATTACTACCTCATTACAACTTAGGACTCACTTAAGTGAGTGTGACTGTATCCATATGTTTGGGCACATTGGTGAGGGTTCCCTGTACTAGTTGTCACAAGGCAGAATCAGAGACACTCAGTTACTGTTTTTGGTATTTGATAATTTTGGAAGACACAGGTCGCCTTTTTTTTTTTTTTTTTTTGTAGAGACAGTCTCACTTTGTCACCCTCTGTAGAGTGCCATGGCGTCACACAGCTCACAGCAACCTCCAACTCCCGGGCTTAGGCAATTCTCTTGCCTCAGCCTCCCGAGTAGCTGGGACTACAGGTGCCCGCCACAACGCCCAACTATTTTTCTGTTTTGCAGTTCGGCCGAGGCTGTGTTTGAACCCACCACCCTCGGCATATGGGGCCGGTGCTCTACTTGATGAGCCACAGGCACCGCCCCACAGGCCACTTTTGATAGAGCAGTCTCAGGGCACTGCGAGGGTGGAGAACCAGGGAAGGATTCAGGCAAGTTTGAATGGGAAAGGAAAAAATGCAAGGGTTGTGTTTGTTTGCGTTTTCTCTTTAAAAAGGATAAGCTACTCTTGAACATTTTCCCCATTAGACATACGTATGCTGGGTGCCTGTCCACAGAGCCCAGCCTCGGCTGCCTGATTGTACCCTCCTATCCTCCCTTTGAGGGGAGGCTACCTAACAGGAAAGGGTAGCTTGTTCACTGTGTGACCTGTTTCAAAAGATGAACCATTCCCACTTGAATTTTTTTCTAGGAGTTTGAATTAAAGGATAACAGGTTGCAATGAGTCATGGAAAGCAAATACAAAATCCATGGGTCACTCTGGGCCATATAAAGAGGAAGATGTGTGAAAGCCAGTTGGGGGAAAAAGTCGGATGCAGCAGGTGCAAGAAGAGGGGCAGAGACACCCGTGAAAAGTGACTTGCATGAGACAGGCTGGTCTGCAGAGAGCATTCAGCTCCTACACTTTGAGCTCTACCGCCTTAACAGTGACCATCACCCCGTTTCTGTTACTTGGACTGGTTTGAAGGGATTTCATTTTGTCCCACATGAAAGCCCCCTGACTAGGGCACTCTTCCTCACCCTTGGGCCCTCCTTGCTCAGATGTCTTGCACAGTAAGTGCCAGAAAGAGTATCTGAAAGCACCGTCTTCACCATGCAGCTATTGCTTGCTCCCAGCTGTCTATGGAGGACCACCATGTCCACTGTAATGAAGTATACCATTAACACAGCCTGCTGGAAGATGGCTTCCTCCTACCTTCCAAGCATTTCCTCAGTATTTTCGGATGTTAACTTTACTTCAAGCAGACTGACTAATTGTACCCATCTGTTGCAGACCCTATGGCCCTGGTCTCGATCACCGCAGGAAGAAACTAGGCCTGACTTCGATTAGAAGTACAAGCTTGCAGGAGGCTGGCTAACCTTGATTGCAGGGTAGCCCCGAGCAACCTCACAGTAGCCTTTTATTGAGACAGCACAAGACAGGTGAGGGGAGTATTTATATGCCTAAGGATCGCCATGGGCTCTGGCTCTTTCTCCACAAGGAGCACCTGTGGACGAATCGCCCAAGGGTCTGCAAAATCGTCTTACTCAGAGGTCATCTGGCTCTTGGCCTCCTCTACACTCATCATACAACACACTGTATCTACTCTCTCAGGGCTACTTCACATCATACTTGCTGTGATCTAGGTCCTTTCTAGTCAAAACATGGGCCACACAGCTGCAGGGGCATCACCCATCACCTTGGGAGCTCGTCAGGAATGCAGAATCTCAGGGCCCACCCCAGACTTCTTGACTCCATCTGCATTTTAGTAAGATCCCTGGGTGATTGGGAGCCACATTAAAATGTGAGAAGCATTGTTCTCTGCTCTCTGTGTAACGTTTCCTTCAAGGGCTTAAAATCCCAGGCTAGGAGCTATCTGTCCCACATTTTCTCTGACCATATAGAGGGTGCTCACTCACCTCAGTGCAAATTCCTATAGCACCATTAGACACTTAACAGTCATAGCTCAACTGAGCACTTGCTGTGAACTCATCACTAGAGTAAGCACTTTATACGTCACCTAATCAGGTCTCCCACTGTTCTATTGAGGTATTGTATTGCCACGAGCTGCTTGGCCCACACTTGGACTAACTTGAGTAACTTGCCACATTCAAACAGGGTTAGAGCCAGAATTTGCATGTAGATCTTTCTGATTTTTGAGCTCATGAAGCCCCTATATGTTGTAAACAGTAGACATTGACCACCTCCTTCAGGTGACCTAATTTTCATAGACTGGACATACACCACATGTACAGAACAGTACAGCAGGCTTAGGTCCTTATGTTGACCACTTCGGTATGTTGGTTTGTTGCAGCCCCTTGGGTATTGGGTAGTCAACTTACAGAGGTTCTACCGTATATACAGTAGGGGACAAAAAATGTATACACATTTGAAGAAAGGAAAACTATTAAATTTGTAATACTCAAGTCATGTTTGACTTCTGCAGTTACAAGAGGTGCTCAACATGACTTGTGTTTATCTTTTGTTTTTAATATATATTATTAAAGTTTTCATAGTTTTTTTCTTTTTTAAAATGTATACACATTATTTTGGCACTCTGTCAGCATGTGTGTGTGTGTGTGTGTGTGTGTGTGTGTATGTGTCTTTTTAGAAATAAGACTGACTAAAACAGGACACACTACTGTGGAGTATATGAATCCAAATGAATATTTCAGAGTAATGACTTATCATTATCCTCTTAAAAACCACAACTATGAAATTATCTATAGAGGAAATTATCAATCCAGTAATTTATAGACAAACTATGCATAGCCTATGCTACTTCTTAATTGTGCTCTCACCATTTTGAGGTGGTACAAATTACTCACATAATTTATAGTTCATGCTTCTATAAAACAGACTTTTTAACATATTACGATATCTACTACTTAAAGCTGCCTCAGTGCTTTGCACATACTAAACATGCAACAAAAATGTACTGGAATTCATCTGATTCTCAGAATTCTGTCATAATTAACCCTAATTTGATCTCTAATCACAATTCCAAAACTGAATTCCTGGGCATCAGGAATCTTGCTCATACCCACCTCCAAACCTGCCCTAACCTCCACTTTCTCCATCTCAACCTGTGGCAATTCCGTCCTTTCGTTATTCACACCCAAGCCCTCAAGTTGACTTTGATTCCACTTCCCTCATACTCTCCTTCTAACCTGTCAGGAAATCCCATTGACTCTTCTTGCAAAATATATGCAGGATCTAACCACTTCTACACTTCCCTAGTCCAAGCCACCATCTGTTATACACATATCGTACCTGGTGCTATTAGTTTGCTAGGACTGTCAAACTAAAGTACTACAAACTGGGTAGCGTAAAGCAACAGAAATTTAAATTTTTAACTTATGATTCTGGAGACTGGAAGCCCAGAAATGTGTTGGCAAGGTTGGTTCTTCCTGAGGGCTCTGAGAGAAGGATCTGTTCCAGGCCTCTGTCCCCGGTTTACAGCCAGCTGTCTCCTTCCTCTGTTTCTATCACGGGCTCCATCTGCCTGCATCCAAATTCCCCTTTTTATAAGGACAGCAGCCCTTATATTGGATTAAGGCCTACTCCAATGACTTTAACAATTATGTCTGTAACTTTATCTAAAGTCACATTCTGAAGTTCTGGCAGTTAGGACTCCAGTACATTGAATTTGGCGGTGAGGGGAACACAATTCAACCCCTAACAGCTGGATTATTGGAGAAGCTTCTCATCTGGTCTCTCTTCTTCTGTTTTTGTCTCCTACAGCCCATCAGCCAGACTGATTCTTTTAAAATGGAAGTTAGATCTTACCTCTCTTCTGCTTAAAATTCCCCAGTGCATCACCATTGGAGTGCAAGCCCAAGTCTTTCCCATGGCCTTGGTGACCAGGCCTTGGTCACATCTCTTTCTTCCCCTCCTGTTCTCGCACACTCTCTTTCAGCCCCAGGGGCTTCCTCCCTGTCAACAGGGCAGCCCAGGCATGTCCCTATGTCGTCATGTCTGTACATAATATTCTCTCCACCGGAATGGTCATATCCAATGTGTTGGCATATCTTGTTCTCATCTCCTTCAAGTCCAACTGTTCCGCACTCAACAAGGCCTCCATGATTTCCTTATTTAAAACTGCACCCTCATGCCCATTGCTCCATCTTGCACTTCTGTGCTTCACTTTCCTCCATGGCCCCCGCCCTTCTAATGCTGTACAGAACGTTATTTCTGCACGTGTCTGTTTTCCGTCCTCTGCATCACAGTGGGCTCAGTGAGGTTTGTTCTCAGTTGTGACCATGGGTCTAGCCTACTGTCTACCAGTGGACAGCACATACATATGGCATAAATGGAAGAATTCCATCTTATCAACGTTGAAACTGAAGAACAGAGCAGTTAGGCCTTTTCTGAGGTGACACAGCGAGTTAGTGATGGAGCTTAGAATGGAACCTTGGTGGCCTCCTGGTTCAAAGCGCTTCGTATCATAACCAGACCATAAATATTTCCTTTGTTATAAGAGCTTCAATATATATGCTAATTAAAGCTTGGAATGGGGGTTTTAATTTTCATTTTAAAGCCTGTCTTTAGCTTGGTTAGGTTATTTCTATCTTAATAGCCAATTTAGAGCATTGCATCATCAGTCTAATTAGTCTAACTCTAACCTGCATAGCAAGTATAATTAATAAGGTCCCCAAACATAAACCATGGCTCAGTTGACTCCATGGCTAAATTTGGATCGTTAATAACGCTGATAGTATTTTATTTTTTCTTAAGATAATTTCAATTTTTATAAAGTAATACATAGACATGATTGGAAAATAAAGTATTATGGAAAGGCCTATAATAAATATGCCAAACTCTCAAGAATGGTATCATATGTCCTTGAATCCTTGCCCCCACCTCAGGCCCTGTCCCCCAGCCCCAGCTATCAGCCCCTGCCATGCTTTTCCTTGACGCTATCTCTTGAGGCTTTCTTGTCTTTCTGTCCCAAGACCAATGCACAGCTCTCCGTGACTCTCCTTCTCTTGGGTAGAATCTTCTATTTCCTAGCTCTCGTGTCTTCCTCTTAGATTATTCCCTTGTTCTGCTGGAACTCATCCTCAAGTAAATTCTTAAGAAAGGGTTATGGGCAATATATAAACAATTTTACATGCCCACATGAATGATAAAACACAAATATAGTCTAGGAAGGAGAGGGAAGAGAGGTGCCATTGGTGGGATCTCACCTAATGCGCACAGGTAAGGGCCTTCAGCACGCTCCTTGGGTGAAGGGCTTTCTACAAATTGAAGTTTACGGAGGTGAGAACAATGTAACCTAAACATTTGTACCCTTATATTAATTTTAAATTTAAAAAAAGAGAGAGAAAGGAGGGCAGCAAAACAATAGGAACAAAAATAAAGGGTTATGGGAAGTAAATGTTTGATGGAGACGTCCTGGTGGCGTTGGTGTGGTCTCTGGAAGACTCAGCCCTCCACAGTGAGCACCTTAGCAGCAGGTGTGCACTTGCCCCCTTCATTTCTCATTTCTACTCCCTCGCCCAATGTCTGATCTCTGACCCCTGGTTCCTGGGTGCTCTCTGTAGCCTTTGGAAACATTGGCCTTTCTGTCCCCTGGCCTTTGGCTCCGGTCTTAAACCAGGGTGAGCTTTCTTCCCCTTGACTTTCCTCTTTGTACATCCCTGTTACCCTCAGATCGAGTGTCACAGACACTCAGATTAATGCACCTACAGTATTGCTTGTGCTTATAGTCCTTTAATTAAAAAGGCAAGTACAGCAAAAGTAATTAATTTCTCTACCTGTAAAGTTTTCGGTTTTCCCTTTGTCCTGCTCTTGCTCCAGGAAAACCTAAATCTGGAGAATTCCAATGCAAAGAGCAATTAATTTGAAAAGAAATGGTGTGCATTTGGTGAGGTGGATGTAGTTGGCAGGAGGATTATTTCAAACACGGATCTTCCTTCATAAATCTGTATGTTTGGAAATCAGTGAAGCAGGGCAGTTTAGAGCTCGAGGACTCGGAGCCATAGTCAGCAGAAGACTGCATGAAAGGCAGACCCCTAAACATGCTTCCATTGTGAAGAGAAGGGGGCCATTGTGAGCCGAGGATTGGTAAGAGAAGATATAAGGGATCTTATGTATAAGTGAGGGTATAAAGTAGCTGACTGTGCAGAGAGATAATTTCTTGATAAAAAGCTGTGCTTTGAGACTCCCTGCCATATACACATGTTGAGGGGCCTGCCCTGTGTCCTGGCCTGCGCCCAGCCTGGGCTAGGGAGAGCTGAGGAGCCCTGGCACAAGGGGCTGCACCAGAGCAGTGCCTGGGAAGCCATTCCCTTCTCTCTGCCTGCCTGGCTGGTCCATAGCCCGGGATCCTAATTACAAATTCTTTGGGTGCAAAGAAGGCATGAGGTTATTTAAAAGAGACCTTGTGTAAGAGGGGCCAAGGAAACTGCTCAGCAGTAAGAATAGTGAAAGATTCCAAAATAAAGCCGGGGGTTGTTGGCTGAAGGAGAGGCACCTTGCATGGAGTGGGAGTGGGTGGCTCTGTAGGGGAGAATGAAAAGTGCACCAGGGAAGAATCTAGAAGTATCTGCCAAGCCTGGAGTGCCTGCCCACCACTGAGTCACAAGTAGGAGCTTTCTTTCTCCAATCTCTACTCCGTATTTACTGCCCCTTCTGGGATTTGCCACTGAAATGACACAGACAGGAAAGAAGAGACAGCATGTCCCCTCCCCAAAGCAGGCTACTCACCGGCAGGCAGCCTCAGCTTGGTGAGGAGGGGGGCAAGTAGGGAGGTGAATGACTTATGTGTTCATTAATGTATTGGACCAAACATTTCAAGTTGAATTTAAAGCTAATGATTTCAAGTAACCAAGGGTTTTGTGTATCTCATCAGTGGTCAGAAAGGCCATGGACTTGTCCTGGTTTTCATTCCAAGGCAAGCCCAATACTTCCCCCACTGTCTAAGGTAGAGCAGGACACAGAGTAATAATGAAATTGCATTTGAATGCACCTTACTAATCAAGCCAGAGCCACGTACTGGTTACAGGAGCTCAGAATACTGGACTCTCCACCCCTACTTCCTGTAGTTTTAGGAAAGGCGTGATGAAACTGGAAAGAAGCAGAGGGAAGGGCCAATCCAGCCAGTGGGGCAGAGGTGGGCTTGGGGCCAAGATAGCGAGAGGAGACTAATCAGAGACCCTGTGGGTTAGGAAAAAAATATTAATTAGTACCTGTGGAAAATTATATGATGCATACCGTCCTCAACACGTTATTTTAAATCTCATTAAAAAATTTTAAATGACATATATTCTAGTTAGAAATCAATAGAGGACAATACAAAATTAGAAACAACCTAAATGTATTAAAATAGGGAGTGGAACTGACTAAATCAGAGTTTATTCATATGATGGAAAAATAGGTTGTCATTAAAAATCATTTTATCACAGCTTTTGGGGGCAAAACACGATTGTAAGAGGGACTTTACCTAACAAATGCAATCAGTGTAAGTTGGTTTCTTGTACCCTCAATGAATCCCCAACAATAAAAAAAAAAATCATTTTATCAAAGCGTATTTGATAACACAAAAAGCACACCTGATACGTTATGTCAAAACATAAGAAATTGCTGTTTCCATAAGAATAAAATGGATGAATAGCAGCAATTTCTTATGGTTTAATCCAGTGACAAGCAGAATACAACTATTTATAGATTATCCTAATTTGGGGGGAAAGAAACTGCAGGAAAGTATTTATGGAGAGCCTTCTATGTGCTAAGTACATTATTACAATCTCCAGTAATAATAGTAGAATAACTTCTTTACTATCTCCATTTTACAGAGGAAGGCACTGAGCCTCAGTGGGTTTTGAGTAACAAGTAAGTTTATGGAAAGTCTTAAATTTGGAAGGGACCAAGGAGAAAACGAGCTTATTATTATTTTTTAATAAACCCTCTGTCTTCTTTCCCAAGGGGATGTTACAGTTCCCATAGTTTTCCTGGGCGACAACAAGACAGGGTCCCTGTCACCTCGTGAGCCTTGTCACATGCCTTGAACTCCTAGGATGCCCTGAGTTACACAGTGGCCCCCTGAGGTCCCTCCCCTCTTCTCTTTTCCCTTCCTCCCCCCTGGTCCCTTTCTACCCACCTGAACAAGAGGACCAGGCTTCCTGGTCTCCTGACACATCCCAGGTGGCTTCCCACCTTTCTGGTGGCTCCTGGGGCATAGAGCACTTGGTTCTGGTGCAGAACAATGGAAGAGTTCCATGGAACAACCCATTCCTCCTGCCAGGGGCCACAGAAAGTGGCAAGGCTGGATCTGAATTCATGTCTGTCTGACTGGATACTCTCATCTGTCTCTCTTTCTACAGCAATTAATTTTAAAGGAAATTGTTTGCATTCGATGAGGTTTATTTACTTGGCAGATTTCAAGTATGGATCTTCCTTTGTACATTTATGTATTTATGTTACTGGCCTCCAAGTGGAGGTTTTTCCAAGTTCTTGATGATCCTTGGGAAAAGAATTTCAGGAAGCACCTTGTACGTCAAGCAAGTAAAAGCACCCTGTCAGGAGAAGGGCAGGCAGGCTGGAAAAAGCAGCTGTGCGGGGAGGAAGTGGTTTCAGCTCTTTTATAGTTTTACTAATGGGTGGGGGGAATATTCAAGACCAAGAGACTGGCTTTTCCTAAGAATCTAGGTCAGGGGTCCTCAAACTAAGGCCCGCAGGCCACATGCGTTGGTGTGAATTGTATTTGTTCCCGTTTTGTTTTTTACTTCAAAATAAGATATTTGCAGTGTGCATAGGAATTTGTTCTTAGTTGTTTTTTTTTTTTTTAACTAAAGGTCTGAGGGACAGTGAGTTGGCCCCCTGTTTAAAAAGTTTGCGGACGCCCGATTTAGGTAATAGTCCTTACAATTGGATTACCTCCCATGTTCATGCTTTATATGGTTATCTTAGATATCCATATATGATATATATCTTATCATATCTTTATATGGTTATCACCCACGGTGATTTTGAGGGTGCAGAATTTTTAAAACTGCAATGTAAATGATGTCGTTATTAGCCAAAATTCATGTAAGGTGCCAGAGATGTAAAGCTGGTTGAAGCCAATTCTTGCCTGTGGTTAGCAGCCCTTCTAGTTAACTTCTGCTTGAGGGTTATTTACTTTAACACCTGCACCCAATCAGCAAGCTCCTGCATCCAGTCTCAGTCCTGTCTCCCAGTCTCCTCCTCTAATATTTAGAGATCAGTCAATAACCAGTAGGGCTGTTTAGACTTGCGGGACATGGAGCTGCAGCCACTATAAGACTGAATGAAAAAGTTCCATAAAGGAAAAGCCACCACCAACATCTCGGTCAGGTCCTCCCCAACCTCTTGGTTCTCATTCTTCTTCTTGTTCTCAACCGAGATGGCACCAGACATCCTATCCAAGATCATACCTGGAAGGCAGACATCACCACCAAGACAAAGTCTCCTTCCCCAAGGCCGAGAAGGAATAGATCTCCAGAGGACGGATGGGAATATGTATCAGCATCATTGTCTAGAAGTAGCTCATCATTCCCTTTTTCACCGTCTGCATCTCCACCAAAGAAGTCTCCCAAGAGGCAATTCGACTCTTACTCAAGGCAATTAACTGGTGAAAATGCTTAAAGGCGTGGTAAGGTAAGCTAAATGGGTAAATTGTATAGTATGTGAAGTCAATAAAGCTATTTGTGGTATGTGTATACACACACACACACACACACACAGAGGAAATACAAGCCAGGTGTAGTGGCTCACACCTGTAATCCTTGCACTCTGGGAGGCTGAGGCAGGTGGATTGCTTGAACTCAGGAGTTTGAGACCAATCTGAGCAAGAGCGAGATCCCATCTCTACTAAAAAGTAGAAAAAACTGGGCGGTACCTGTGGCTCAGCGAGTAGGGTGCCGGTCCCATATGCTGAGGGTGGCGGGTTCAAACCCAGGCCCGGCCAAACTGCATCAAAAAGTAGCCAGGCGTTGTGGCGGGCACCTGTAGTCCCAGCTACTGGGGAGGCTGAGGCAAGAGAATTGCCTAAGCCCAAGAGCTGGAGGTTGCTGTGAGCTGTGACTCCACAGCACTCTACTGAGGACGATAAAGTGAGACTTTGTCTCTACAAAACAACAAGAACAAAAAAAAAAAAAGTAGAAAAAGCTAGCTAGCTGTGATGGCGCACACCTATAATCTCAGCTACTTGAGAAGCAGAAGCAAGAGGATCTTTAGAGCCCAAGGGTTTGAGGTTGCTGTGAGCTATGATGATGACACTTTATCTAGGACAACAGAGTAAAACAGTCTCATTTTACTGTTTGTTACAAGTCTGTTTTAGTCTTGTTTTACTTAAAAAAGGAAATATAGTTTTTTCCTTTCATAAAGTGTATATCCTTTTGTTGGCACCCTCTGTATATATAATTTACAACAGAAATTCTAAGGTGCCAAATAATAAGACTAAGAAAAAAATGCAAAAAAATATTATATAGAGAAAATAATATAATTCATTTCAAAAATGCTTAAATGACAAATGAGAAACATACCATATTAATGGATAGGGAAGAATCAGTATAATAAAAAATGTCAAAAAAAGGTCAATGTCCCCAAATTCAAAACAATTCTAATCAAAATTTCATTTGCTTTTTCAGGAAACTTGACAAAGCAATTCTAAAATTTAAGTAGAATAACAAAGAAACAATAACCAAGATACTCTGGAAGAAGAAGATGGGAATAGTTTTGCCCTATCAAGACTTATTATAAAGCTAAGCTAATGAAGACAAGACAGTAGGGCAGGGATAGAAAACTGACCGATAGAACAGATTAGTGAACCTAGAAACAGACCTGCCTATAATCTGGAAATTTGATCTATGGTGGAGAGGATGAATCAGATCAGTGCTGGAGGAGGAGCTATCCAATAAATGGTACTGGGGCAATTGGCTATCCATATAGAAAAACATGAAATTATATCTCTACCTCACACTGTATGTCAATATAAATCGCACCACCACACCCAGCTAATTAAAAAAAAACAAAAACTTTTTTTAGAGATGGAGGTCTCACTGTGTTCCCCAGGCTGGTATCAAACTCATGACCTGAAATGACCCTTCCATTCAGCCTCCCAAAATGGGGTCACAGGCACAAGTCACCATGCCTTGCCTAAGGACACCATAAAGAAAGCGAAGAGTCAAGCTGTAGTCTGGGATATAACTACAACATACATAACTGACAAAAGATTAACATCTGGAGTTTAGAAAGAAGTACATGTCAAAGACAAGAAAACCGGGTAGAAGCGTGGGCAGAACAGGCATTTCACAAAAGAGGAAGCATGAATGGTGGACAAACATGTTCAACCTCATTGGGAATCAGAGCAATGCAAATTAAGACCTCAATGAGAATTCATTTTATACCCACCAGACTGGAAAGATTAAGTAGTTTATCAACCTGGGTTTTGGAAAAGAATAAGTCAAAGAAACTCACATGCATTGCCAGTGAGAATGTAAATTTGTACAACCACATTGGAAAACAACTTGACATCATTTTATAAAATTGTACATTTGCATATCCAGTAATAGAGTGGTCCTTCTCCTAGTACATGCCCTGGAGAAACTCTTCTACATGAGTATCACAAAATGTAAAAGTGTTCAATGCAGTCTTGTTCACAAAACAGTGAAGATGAGTAAGATGGATGAGTCTTACCACCAGGATGTTGAGTGAGAGAAGCTAGTTGCAGAAGACTACACACGTGATGAGACATTTTTATGTCTTTCAACAAGCGAAACAAAGTCTTGTATTGTTTAGTGATGCATATGTAATAAGACGAAATATATTTATTGGTATATTTACATATATTTAAAAAGCAAGGAATTTATAGCATTCCAGGAAGAGGTTATACTTGCTGGGAACACAAGGTTGAGATAGATACACAGACAGAAGCAGTGGTGGTATTTCTGTTCTACTGCCTCAATTACATGCTTTACTAACGGGCATTTCATTCCTTATTGTGCTGTGTAACACGTGTCGCATGCATCCTTGTTTATGTATTAAATGCATTAAAATACGATACAGAGGAGAAACACATGCCAAATGCTTGCTCTGATTCTGGACTCAGCTGTATCTCTGTCTATCAGGAGGTTGTGGGGCAGCAGGGGTTGTGGGGGCCCTTCGAGAGCCCAGCGCAATAGGGCTGAGGCCCTTCAACTCAACAGAGAAGGAGCCAGCTCCCCCACCTCCATAACACAGCCCTGGATTCCAGAAGCAAAAAAGCATTTTGAGTAAGTCTTGTAGTTTCTCTCACTTGATCTGCTCTTAGTCCAAGTCTGTGTCCCAAAGAAAGAGAAGCCTGAAAGCCAATAGAAAAGCTCTGCTTTCCAAATCCTCTGAGTCACTGGGGTAAAAGCTGCCCTGATTTGGAACACCTCTAACTGAACATCATACTTTTTGTAAAAGGCAGCCATTTCCCATATTTGTAGTGCCCTGTGAGGGCTCCGAAGTGGTGGAAGTGGTGGTGGATAGGAGGGTACGGGTCCTAGGAGGTCCTCGTGCCCTTTCATAGCAGCAGTGCCTCTTGGACACCTTTTAGGTGCTGGGGAACCCTGCAGGGTAGAGGCTCCCTGCCCAGGGAGTGCTGCATGAGAACAGACCCTACGTATCCATGAGAGCAAGAGACCCTTAGCCAAAGTAACTTTGAATATGAAAAACAAAGCTAAGGTGATGACACTTCCCGATTTTAAAGCTACAGTAATCAAAACAGTGTGGTGCTGACATTAAAAACAGAAAAGTAGACCAGTGGAGCAGAACAGAGAGCCCAGAATAAACCCATTCATCTGTGGCCAACTAGCTGGAACGCAACAGGATGCCAAGAACCCACAATAGGGAAAGGGAAGCTCTTTAGTAAATGGTGCTGGGAAAACTGGATCTCCACATGCAAAAGAAGGAAATTGAACTCTTATCTCATACGTGTACAAAAATCGACTCAAAATGGATTAAAGATTCAAATATAAAACCTGAAACTATAAAGCTACTAGAAAAAAAAAAGGGTTTGGGGCAGCGCCTATAGCTCAAGGGAGTAGGGCGCCGGCCCCATACGCGGGAGGTGGCGGGTGGGTTCAAGCCTGGCCTCGGGCCAAAAACTGCAAAAAAAAAAAAAAAAAAAAAATATATAAAGCTTTTTGACCCTGGCCTGGGCAATAATTTGTTAAAATGTGACACCAAAAGTTTGGCATGATCTGTTTTTTGAAATTATCTTTTACTTTTATTTATAAATACTAGTTGTCTATTTTTTGAGATTTTGGGAAAAAAAAATAAGAAGTTAACTGATGACTCCGTACTGAGCCTCAAACTCAGAGCATTCTATAATAGACATACTCTTATTTGACAATGTGAATATTACTTTCTTTGCATTATTATTATTAATAATGCTTAATATTTCGATGCAGCAATCATCTGATTTCTTTTCTGAGTGTATTTATCTTTGTTAATTCTTTACGAGGTTTTTGTTTCTAGTCCTTATCTTAAACATTGTTATTGTTATTAAATTGTAAGCCTTTTTAATTCTGTGAAGGCAAAAAGTGGAAACCTAATAAACACATGTATATGTAAAAATAAAAAAAAAGAAAAACGAAAGGTCTCTGACTATCACTGAGAAAAAAAAATATGACACCAAAAGCAAAAAAGCAAAAATAAATAAGTGAGATTGCATCAATCTAAATGTTTGCCCAGCAAAGGAAACAATGAAATGAAAAGGCAGCCTACAGAATGGGAGAAAATATTTGCAAACTATAGATCTGATAAGGGGTTAATATTCAAAATATATAAGAAACTACCCAGTAGCCAAATAGTAAGAAGAGGAATAAACAATCTGACTAAAGGACTTGAATAGATGTTTTTCTAAAGAAGACACACAAATAAATGGCCAACCAGTATAGAAAGAGGTGCTCAAGGTAACTTATCATCAGATAAATATAAATCAGAACTATAATGAGATATCACTTCACATTTGTTATGATGGCTGTTATCAAAAAGATAAAATATGACAAGTGCTCTTGAGGATGTGGAGAAAACAAAACTCTTGTACACTGTTAGTGGGAATGTAAATTGGTGCTGCTGTTATGAAAAAAAAACAGCACGGAAGTTTCTTAAAAAATTAAAAACCGAACAACCGTATGGTCCAACAATCCCACTTCTGGGTATGTACCCAAAGGAAACAAAGTCAGTATATCAAAGAGATATCTATACCATCGTGTTCACTGCAGCATGACTCACCAAAGCCAAGATGCGTAGTATGGAAACAAGCTAAGTGTCTGTTGACAGATGAATGGGTAAAGAAAATGTGGCATATATGCACAACAAAATATTATCTAGCCTTAAAAAAGGAAATTCTGCCATTTGCAACAATATAGATGAAACTGGAGGACACTATACTAGACACAGAAAGATAAATGCCAGATGATCTCATTTACATATGGAATCTAAAAGTTGAAGTTTGTAGAAGCAGAGAGCAGAATGATGGTTTTTCCAGGGAACAATCAGGGAAGGGGAGAATAGGGAGATGGTGGTCAAAGGTCACAAAGTTTCGGTTACGTATCATGAATAAGTTTTGGAGATCTAATGTATAGTTAATAACACTGTATTATGTGGAAATTTGCTAAGAAGGCAGAGGTTAAATGTTCTCACCACACACATACGCGCACACACTCCACACACACAGTAACTAGGTAAGGTGCTGGATGTGTGTGTTAGTTTGATTGTAGTGAATCACAATGTATACATATATCAAAGCATCACATTGTATACCTTAAACATACACAATTTTTGTCATAGATACCTCAATGCAACTGGGAAAAAATAAATAATAATTTAAACCAAGAGAGAGACCCTTGGAAATGCCCTGAGATACTTGGTGAAAGTTACTCTTCTGGCCTCACCTGTACCCACAACCCAAATTACATTTCTATTTAAGAGCATGGGGTTTATAAAATGCTGCATTTTTGTTCACTGGATCAGGCAGTATCAACATTAGTCATCTCTGCCTCCTTCTCTGGGTCTCTGCTTCTCTTCCTCCGTCTGTTTCCTTCCCTCCCTGTCTCCCTCCATCCTTCTAATAGGAATATTGTACTGGCCTTGGTCTCCACGTGGTCCCCCTCACTCTGCCTTGGTCTGCCCGGGGATGAATCACTTCTGCTGGAGCGGGCTCTGCTGTGCTGCTTTTGTTCCCAGAGCTGTGTCGTGAACTACATCAGTGCTTTAATTTTGCCCTTTCTCTGGTGTTGTGCTTCTTAACACTTTCTGAACAAATCTCTTAAGAATCTTTATATAATTATCAAGGTTATGTGTGTAAATGCCAAGGTTGACAAACTGCTCTGAGGAACTTAATTATAAAAGGAGTAAGCTTACTTGAAAATTCAGAAGTGGCGTTTTATTTGCTTCTAAGTATATTTACACATAAAGAGGACATAATATGATGCCAGAACTCAAGAGACACTGAACACGTATTAATTGATTCTGATGGCAAAAGCTTAAAAGTATTACTCGGTTCAAATTATGCAGATGTAATCTAATTCAATAATGCAAATTTCTACATGGCTAACGGTTGTCAAGCCTTAACAATAGTCCCTTACGTTAAACAATAGCCTAAATATGAAGCTTTGGACCATTTTTAAAGAGATTGTTGCATTTGGGTCATCCTATAATGTAAAGATGTACTACTCACTCCAATAGGCAACATGGCTTTTAAGAGTACATTTTTCTGATCAATATATTGAAACATTGCAATGGCAGTCTCACTGTTCAAACAATTATAGCTGGCTGTATAAAGCTTGCATTTTGTAAGACCAAGTTTTTACCACAGACATCTTAGAGTTTAGCACAAAGCAACAGCTTTGTTAATTGTCTGAGCTCTATTGGTCTACTTATGAGAATACGATTAGGTTTGTGTCAACATTGTATAAACATTGATTTCTGTCTAATCTCTGTGGATCTAGAGAATTAATGTTCTGATCATAAATAATACATGCGTGGTAAGAACAACTCTGCTGCTAATAGGAATAATTTCTGTGAATATTTTTATATTAAAATTGTCTCTGAGCCTTCTAAAATATGTTTTTAAGATGCTGACGTTACTAGTGGATACCAAAGAGAAAACACATCTCGTTAGACTTAGAGCTTTTGTTAGGTTTAACTCCTTTGTGATTGTGAGGCTTTTATGCTCTGCTCTACCACTGAACAACAACAAAAAAAGATCTGGAAGCAAACCAATTTCCCGTGGGTTTAGAAGTAGAGTTGTTAGCATCTTTGAATATAAAATTCAAAATAATATCAACAAGATGAATTGTCAGTAGAGCAAGCAAAGTGATGTTTATTGGGAATAAGTATAATTTGAGGGTGGAAAGCTTAAGTAACGAAAAGGGTTTAGAAGTGAAAAAATCTAGGGTCTAGTACTGGCTCAAGATCCGAACATGTCACAAGACCTTCCTTGGTGCTAGTTTCCTTTTGTGTGAAAAGGCTGATTAGACCAGGAAATCTTTAACGTTATCTTTCCAATAGGAAAAAAATTATTTCTCTGTAACAGAAGATGAGAAAGAATTCATTGCATACGATAGAGAAGAATTGCCAGGGTTCCTAGTGGTACATGAGATGACCATGGCGTGGAAACCAAGATCCTTCATGTCCAGATGTAGCCCTTGGGCAGTTCTCCTCTGCACCCACTCTCATCTGAAATCACCAACTCACTCCCTGCTCTTCTACTCTGTGGATGAAAAGTGATATGCGTGGACGTCTCACACTACTGTACAGCTCCGGAATTCACCTTCTCAGGGTTGGGCATCTGGAGTGCACTCAGCCATCTTGAGGAGTGTGGCTATTTTTACGCCATACAGGAACCTCGGGCTGTGGACCTTACCATTCTGCCATGTATTGTAGAGATGCAGCTTCACATCGCTCATGAAACAGGTTAAAGTGCTAGGTGTTTCTAAAGATGCCTTTCTGTAGCATGACTTTTCTTATCAGAACATTTCTCTAACCATAACCGTTGGGATCATTTGTTAATTCGCCTCTCCCCTGTTGCCTGGGGATTTGAGATCTTTCCTACCTGGCCGTCTTTTGGACCACACTATTTTAAAGCCATGTCTGTGTCTGGAACACTCTCTCCTTGTGTATATGTGTATATATTTTTTCTATATTTCTGTATTTCTATTTATAGCTATCGTGTATGTGTTGGTGTGTGCATACCTTTTTGTAGGATCTCCAAGAGCAAGTGTAAACTTCTAGGACACTGTTAGCACTGTTTAACTGGTTTGCATACTTTGAACACCAGATCGTTGATGGTAATAGAATAATTTGGGTGTTTAGTAATGAGTCTGATTTGGCTTCAAGAAAATAGAACTCTCATGTCAATTGGCTAAAACAAAAAAGAAAATATATCACATACAACAGGCAGTCTGGCTCCAAGGTTAACTAATTCATGGGCTAAGCACAGCATTAAAAACCCAGGGGTGGGTGAAGAAGGGACTCAAGCATCTTGGCTTGCCCTTGTGGTTGCAGAATTGCTGCTGCAGCACTTCCAACCATCACATGTGGCTGTGACAATGTCAGAAGAAGGAGGATTTTCTGTGTCTCTTTTTGTTGGTGAAGATTTTCTTTTCCTGTTGTCCCCCACTCAGACCTGATTTTTGCTAGTGTAACAGCGAACAGAATTGTATTGGCTCATGCCTTGACCAGTTATTGGTAAGAGGAATAAAACTACTATGACTCTTATTTAATTGATATCATATTTTATTTGAACAGTTTATTTTATTTTATTTTTTATTTCAGATTGATATGAAGATACATATGTTTAGGTTACATTGTTTTCATTTCTGAGGTAAAGTTCAAGTTGTAGTTGAGCCCTAGACCCAGGGGCCATGCTGAACACTCTTGCATTGTGCACATTGAGATCCCCCCAATCGCCCCCTTCTCCCCCTTCTGCTCCTCTCCCCTTCCCCTTGCTAGACTATACTTGTGTTTTCCTTTCTGTGGGTTTGTGGTTGTTTATGTATTGGTTTCATATTAGTATTGAGTACATTGGATACTCAATATTTTTCTGCATTCTTTTGATACTTTACTAAGAAGAATGTGTCCCAACTCCATCCAGGTAAACATAAAAGATGTGAAGTCTCCATCTTTTCTCATGGCTGAATTGTATTCCATGGTATACATATGCCACAGTTTGTTAATCTGTTCCTGGGTTGATGGGCACTTGGGTTGCTTCCGCAACTTGGCAATTGTGAATTGAGCTGCAATAAACATTCTAGTTTAAATGCCCTTGTGATAAATTATTTTTTTTTCTTCTGAGCTTATTTACATAGGCATAATAAGAAATACCTTCTTTTTGTTTGGCTTACAAAGCTAGAGACACATGACATTAAAGCTTTAGAATTAGCTTTTGTCTGAAGGTTTTGTAAAGCTCCTAGAGTTGCAAATTACTTGTATGTGTGAAAAGAATTTTTAAACTTTATTATCGGCCCTATTTTCTCTAATTCACATATTTGTTCATATCCTTGGCTTGACAGGAAATGAAATTCTTTACTGTCTGTGAGGTTGAAATGTCCTAAGTCACTAAGCAGATGAGTTTCCTAGGACGACTTTGAAGATGTCATCCCATGTGTAAAATAGAGTCTTTAAAAGTGAGCTCATCACATCTAATTAAATGGAACTTTGGGCACAGCCAATCCTTAATTACATCCTGGTAAGGGAATGATGTGTCATAAGTATTAATTCCCTCCATCTATGGATGAATTATATCAGTTTGTTCCAAAAATTTTTGAAATAGGAAATTTGGTCACAAAAATTAAAGACACTTAGTAAAGATATTATCCACATTATATAATCTTCGTCATTATTGTTTTGTGGACCAGGCCAATCAGTATATGTCATAATCTACAAAATTATTATTTTTAAATTATCTTGATAATACAGGGTGTCCATCAAGTTCATGTGCAATTTAAAATAGTTTACTATTAACTTATAATTTATACTTCATGTGGTAAGATCTCTCATAGAATTTTTTTTTTCCCTTGAATTCTAACAGTTCATTTGGGACAAAATGACATATAAAGATGTTTCATTCCAGTGTATGAGTAGGTGGAACCTGTTAAATTGAGGGTAAAGGAGAGATTAAAAGGAACTTTTTTTCTATTGTAGATAATGAAATATTAGTTATAATGAAAGCTGTTCATTTAGTCTATTTTGTCCTAGGTAATTAATTTCTGTTTTGTTGATCTTGAGCTAGGTAACCTATTTCTTTTTATTTTTTTAATATTATGAAGTTCATTTTTTTCCAAGTGTCTAGTGCAGCGGATGTATTCACAAAGCCCTGCATTGATCACCACCGTTTCATTCCAGTATGTTATCATCACCTCTGCAAGAAACCGCACACTCGTTTCCCCTTCCCCCAGCCCTGGGCGACCACTAACTTACACTCTGCCTCTGCGGATGTGCCTATTCTGAATATACCCTACAAATGGAATCATACATCAGACAGCCTTTTGTGTCTAGCCTCTCTCCTTTAGCACCACATTGTCAGGTTTCATCCAGTTGTAGCGTGTACTGGTGTTTCATCCCTTTTTATGTCTGAAGACTATTCCGTTGTATGAATATAGTGATTCTATCAGTTTCCTGTGGCTGCTGTGACAGATTACTACACAACTGGTGGCTTAAAACAACACACATTTATTCTCTCACAGTTCTGGAGACCAACTGTCTGAAATCAGTTTTATGGGGCAAAATCAGGGTGTCAGTCAGACCACACTCTCTCTAGACCAGCGTTTCTCAACCTGTGGGTTGCAACCCCTTTTTAACAATGAAAATACATTGTAGCTTTAGGAAGGTTGAGAACCACTGCTCTAGACTCTCAGAGGTGTCCAACCTTTTTTCTTCTCTGCTGTTCATTGGAAGATAAGAAGTGCCTTGGGCTAGTCAGTAAATACACAAACAAAAACAAAAGCTAATGAGCAACAAAAAAAAAGGTCCATGCATACTTTTTGTGATTTCTGATCACAACACACATAATCACAAAAAGCAAAAAGTATCCTCACATAATCGTATGTGGCCAGTGGGCCACAGGTTGGTCACTGCTGCTCTGGAGGATCTAGGGGAGGGACCCTTTCTCTGTCTTTTCCAGCTCCTGGTGGCTGTCAGCACTCCTTGGCTTGTGGCCCCTTTCTCCATTCTCCTCCCACCCCAGCAGCATAGCACTTTGCTTCAGTCATCACATAGCCTTCTGCTCTGTAGTCAAATCTTCCTCCACCTTCTTATAACGACCCTTCCAGTGAGGTTGGAGCCACCCAAATGATCCAGGGTAATCTCCCCATCTCAAGACCCTTCATGTAATCACATCTGCAATCTTTTTACCATATAAAACAGTAGTCACAGGTTCTAGGGATTAGAGCCTGGATATCTTGGAGGCCACTATTAGTTCTATCACAACCACACTTCCTTTATCCATCAATTAATGGGCATTTGGTTTGTCCCTACAGTTTAACTCTTATAAATAATACTGCTTTGAACGATCATGGGCAAGTTTTGTGTAGACAAGCATCTCCAGTTCTCCTGGGTGTGTGCCTAGGAGTGGAAATGCTGTGTCACATGGAAATTCTGTGTTTACCTTTTCGAGGAACTCCCAAAGACATTGCACCATTTTGTGTTCCCATAACCACTGTATGACGGTTTCACTTTTTCCACATCCCTGCCAACATTTGCTATTGTCTGTATTTTTATTTATAGCCATCTAGCATATATGAAGCAGTATTTTGCTATGGTTTTGATTAGCACTTCCCTGATGACTAGTGATGTTGAGCATCTATTCATGGGCTTATTGATCACTTATTCATCTTCTTTGATAAACTTTGCCTATTTTAGAATTAGGCCAGGTTTGTTGGGCTCTTAGAGCTCTTCCTATGTTCTTGATGCACATCTTTCATGGGATTTTCAGATACTTTCTCCTATTCTGTGGGTGGTCTTTTCATTTTATTGATGGTGTCCTTTGAAGCCCAGAAGTTTTTAGTTTTCATGAAGTTTATCAATTTTTTTCTTTTGGCATCACGTTTAATACCATGATGAGTTCCGGACCAATTGGGAACCATTTCTTTTGACACATATGACTGTACAGGTTCCCTTAGAAAGGGCAGCTGATAATCAGCAAGGTCCCCTTCCGGTCTGGCAGGGTCAGGCAGTTATTTGTCACAGCACCCTGATGGATTTAAATGTTATAATTCTATAAAGATAGAAGAAAGATTACTTGAGTGTGACAGAACCCACACCAGGAGATAGGTTAACTGTATTGAATTTATTTAACACACATTCATGAGTAATAAAACACAACATGCTACAAATAAAATGTAGCGGGGCTCTCATGTTACCTTCCAATATTTCTCGGAGCCGGACGACATCTGAGTCAGTATGGCGAGGCCTCATTTCTAGTTTGATCTCGTCAAGATTGTTCTCCCGTGAGCTGCCTGATTTGGGGGCTGTTCCTTCTCACCCAGCCTGTGCTTCTCCTCTGAGGCCTTGTTGTTATGGGTAGAAAATTCTCAGTCTGTGTTTTCTCTTGGTCTGTGTTAACTGAATTACCTGCTCAGTGCTGCTGCTAGTTCATATAATCTGGGAATGGCTTTTCTTAAGAACAAAATAAAACAAGACACACCTCTTTCTGGTCCTGCTGCTTCTTTTTGAGTCTGTCTGACCTTCGCTCAGCTGCTTCTCTGTCTCATTCATGCTTCAGACACAGGAATGGTGCTCTGTGGTCAGCATCTTTTTTTTTTCTTTAATTAAAAAAAAAATTCTTAAAAGAAAAATGACTTCCTTACTGGATTTTCTGTTGCAGGGAATCATGACATCTGACTCTTCCTGGGAGATGACCCAGTCTGCAGCTCCTGAGCCCTGCCTGGGATAGCTTGCTTATGACAGGGCCATCATGGTGTGAGTGGGACAGGAACCCCCCTCCCCCAGCAAAGGCTGAATGACTACTGCTTCATGATTAAAATTGAGAGCCTCAAAAATGGGCTAACGCTCTCCAGAGGCAGGGGCTAAATTAAATTGCTTTTCCAAGTCAATACTCATAAACTCTTTGGGGAAGAGATATCCAGTTGCATTATAATTCACCTTTGCATTTATTGAAAATATTGAGCTCATTATTTATTTTGTTTGTGAAATGAAAGTAAAAATTCTCTTTGTGTATGTGTGTGTACTAAATAAGTGGTAACTTTAGTATCCAATGTAGACAACATTTTCTGCTATTGGTCTTGCTTTTTCTTCTATACGGCAAGATTCACTCTTAGCAGGGTCTTAATATAGTTAAGTTAGCTTGTAATGGTCACAAGGAAAAAATAGGCTCCTGCATAGCATATTATAATGCTCCTTCTGAGAAAAGAATTATACCAAAAGTTGGACCTAATTGTAAGAACGTTAAATTTAAAAAAGCATGAAATTGCATTGTAAGGTGTACATGAATTAATATCCTCTTCTGGTGAGTTTTCCATATAGTATATTAGGCTCAACAACTCACAGTTAGCTTGCATTGAAATGCTGTATCATCTACCGAAAAAAAGAAATACCCAGCATAGTTTGGTTGGTCCTGGACTCCTACCCTGTGCTCTGCCATTTCTTATGAACAGATGGTCCCACATGAATTGGTGAGGCTTCCCTAGCTCCATCTCTTGGTCCTGTGTATAAATCATGTTCTTACATTCAGAGGATCAGAGCCAGGCTAGACGACCCCAGACAACCATGTCATTGCCACTGAAACTCAACTGCAATGTCGATTTGTTTGCAAAGGATGGACCAGTATCGCAACTGCCAAGCAATAGTACTCTGTGAAGCAGAGTAAACCATCTCTGAATTCCTTAGAAAGAACCTCTGAGACTGGTGAACCTCTAAGTATGTTACATGGCTAATACTGAAAGGCAGAGGAAAAAAAAACTAGCTAGGTCCTGCCTATGTAGCAGTTTTTATTCTTTTGATTTTAAATGAGGGTAACACTTTTTGGGGGTCAAGAACTTTAAAAATAGATCTATTTAGAGCTGTGGCCCCCAATTCCCCGGGCTGTAGGCAGGAGCGGTACCAGTCCGTGGCCTGTTGGAGACCAGGCTGTGCAATCGGAGGTGAGTGGAGGTGAGTGCACAAAGCTCCATCTGTGTTTACAGCCGCTCCCCATCACTCGCATCACGGCTGAGCTCTGCCTTCCATCAGATCAGCATTGGCATTAGATTCCCATAGTAGTGCAAACCCTCTACAGACCACACCTGTGAGTGATTTAGGTCGTGTGTTACTTATGCGCATCTGATGGATGGGAGCTGAGGTGGAGCTGAGGGGGTGAGGCTAGCACTGGGGAGCAGCTGTAAATACAGATTATCATTAGCAAAGAGGCTGGACTGGACAGAGACCATAATAAATAAATCAATTGCTTGCAGACTCATCTCAAAACCATTCCCTACCACTCACCAGTCCATGGAAAAATTATCTTCCATAAAACTGGTCCCTGGTGGGCGGCGCCTGTGGCTCAAGGAGTAGGGTGCCGGCCTCAGATATTGTGGGTGGCAGGTTCAAGCTTGGCCCCAGCCAAAACTGCAAAAAAAAAAAAAATTGGTCCCCGGTGCCAAAAGGTTGGGTACTGCTGCTCTAGAGAATGGTTTTCTGGCATACATATAAATGAGCGGTGACATATTTACTTTGGGATGATCTGGAATTCGAAAGAGCAGGTGTAGCTGCAGGCTCTCAAAACAGAGGACAATGGTGCTCGCTTCAGCAGCACATGTACTAAAATTGGAACAACACAAGAAGATTAGCATGGCCCCTGTGCAAGGATGACACGCAAATTCGTGAAGTGTTCCATATTTTTAATTCTTCTTAACCGTGAAAAAAAAAAACAAAAAAAAACAGCCAGAGGGCAATGCTACTCTCGGCATTGTTCCAGTTTAGTTGACTTAATGCAAGAGCAAGCACAACCAGAGCTTTTTATCACTAACAGGTTTCATGGCTTTAATGAAAATTCTTCCCACAGAAACCAGTATTTAAAAAAGTAAGTCTGGTTATGTCACCATCCCACTCACCGAGATTTCCTCAGCAACTTTCTACTGCACTTGGAATAAAATTCAACCCCCTTGCTATGGCCCAAAGGGCCTGCACAAGCTGGGCCTTGCCTGCCTCTCTGACCACACTGTGTAACTCTTGCCCTATCCCCAGCTCCACTCAGACCACTCTCTATTCTTAGAACACACCAAGCTTGCTCTGCCTCAGGGCCTTTGCACTTGCAATTTCCTTTTCTTAGAACTCTCTTTCCCTAGAGCTTCAACTCTTCTCATGACAGCCTCACATCCTTCAAATGTCAGTTCAAAGGAAAACTTTTCAGAGGTGATCCTTTAAGTGTGGAGTCACAAGCCCAGTTGCAGTCACTCTGGGCCACGTTTTCTTTTATTTTCATCTTATCTCTTGTCACAATCAGAAATTTTCTTAGCTATTTGTTTATGTGTTTATTGTTTATTTCCCTAAGTGAGCCCAGGCACCTTGCCTGCCTTATTTTCTTCTATGTTTCCAATGGCTTGGACAGTCCTGACACATGGCCGATGCTCAATAAATATTGAAAAAATGAATTTGAGATGACATCAGCAAGATGGTGGAGTAGGACGAGTAGGCGATCTTTGTACCCTACAGAAACACAGCAAACAGAGAGATAGCCGTGGATGAAAACAGCCCTGGGAGGGCTCAACAGTTTAATTACAAACCCGAGCAATGTAGTGGAATGAAAAATGGAGGATAACCACACAGCAAAGATGGTTGGGGAGATGGGCACTTGTGATCTGGAGAAAGCTAGGGACAAAGCAGAAGGGCAGGGGCTAGGAGCATTGACCCTGAGGTGGGCACCATGGTGGTGCCCAGGCTCTGTGCTCTGTGGAGAACAGACACCAACAGCTCCTGCATCAGCTGAGGGCTCCCTGCAGCTTTTCCAGCCAAGGTCGGCTTAGTGCTGGTTAGCATGGACCCCAGCAGCCTGCTCTGCAAAGGACATCAAAAGCTTCTGCCTCTGAAGTAAACAACAGCTCAGCTACTGCTGCCTTGGAATGCCCCCCTCCAGAGGGAAATGCTACTCCCTCAGCCCCCCAGAAGCGGCCACTGACCTGGGGCTGCCCCCACCCCACTCCCACCAAACCTCATGGTGTTCCAGGTCCCAGAGATACAACCACTTTACACGGCCTGTGCTTTTGACAGCACAGCCACTACCACAGCAGGCTCCAGCCTACACTCACACCCTGCAGCTGCTGTGGCTCGTGTTCTGGTCCTGATCACCATCCCCATGCCTTGCGGACAACAACATGGTACTGAGCAAGGTGCCACTGCTGCCTCAGACCCAGGAGCTGTGGTTCCTCCACTTATGCCCAAATTCTAGACCCTCCCTTTGTGGCCACTCCACAGGTGCTGCACATCCAACACTGGGGCTTTTGCAACCATGAGCATGCTTGTGAGCTACACCTGGCTTGGAGAAGGATTACCCCTGACCCCCCCATCACAGCTTCTTCTATGGGAGAAGAAGAAATCAGGAAGACCCCATCAGCCTTCACCACCCCAACAGCCCTTGCTCCACTCTCCACTGCAGGTATCTACAGCCTTGGATTCTGAGGACCTCTGTCTCTGTGCAGTCCCATCAGCTGAGGTCAATGTTGGCAAAGATTGCAGGGAATGTTGCTGACAGGGGGCCCTTATTACTTTAAATGTAAATGTATTAAATTCTCCAATCAATAGATATAGATTTACCTACACGGATTAAAAAAAAAAAAGACTCAACAATGCTGCCTACAAGAGATGAAACTCAGCTTTTTTTGGTCATAATCTTTTATTATGTATCAAATAGTCTTAAATATAAGTTACAACCTGATTAAATTTGATAGACATTTTTATCTATTTAAAGACAAAACAAATTCTATGTACGTATCTTTTGCCTAGAGTCTAGAAATATAGTACCTTTCATTGCCGGATTTCTGCTTAACATAACAAGAAAAACAAACAAGCAAAAAATATATAAACCAAAAGCAAACCAAATGCCCCTCAACTACAAATATCAATATTGAATAAAACATTATAAGACAAACATACAATAACTTTTTTGGCTTAGAAATGCAGGCCGGGTGCCATGGCTCATGCCTGTAATCCCAGCACTCTGGGAGGCAGAGGCAGGTGGATTGCCTGAGCTCACAGGTTCAACAGGTTCAAGACAAGCCTGTGCCACCTCCTCTCTAAAGAATAGCTGGGCCTTGTGGCGGGCACCTATAGTCCCAGCTACTCGGGAGGTTGAAGCAAGAGAATTACTTGATCCCAAGAGTTTGAGGTTGCTGCGAGATATAACACCATGGCATTCTACCGAGAGTGACAAAGTGAGTCTGCCCCACCCCCAACAAAAGAAATGTAGAATGATTAGTAAAATTAGTGGCAAAAGAAACCCCAAAGAAACATGGTTAGGACAGGCAGGACCTGGCACTGGACAGAGGTGTTGGCAGCTGCTGCAGCTCAGCTTTAAGGACACACATAGACTGGAAGTGAAAGGATGGAAAATGATCTTCTATGCTAATCTAAACCAAGAGAGAGCAGGTGTAGTTTTAATTGCATCAGACCAAATTACATCAGCAGCTTCTTCTTTTTTTTTTTTTTTTTGAGACAGAGTCTCACTATGTCACCCTTGGTAGAGTGCTATGGCATCACAGCTCACAGCAACCTCAAACTCTTGGGCTTTAAGCGATTCTATTGCCTCAGCCTCCCAAGTAGCTGGACTATAGGCACTTGCCACAACGCCCAGCTATTTGTTTGTTTGTTGTTGTTGTCATTGTTGTTTAGCAGGCCCGGTCTGAGTTCAAACCCACCAGCCCTGGTGCATGTGGCTGGTTCCCTGACCACCGAGCTCCAGGTGCTGAGCCAAAAATAGACTTTCAGTCAGAAATTTAAGCAGAGACAAAAAATGTCATTAAACAATAGTAATGGATTAATTTATCAAGAGACTATAACAATTATAAATATATATATAGCCAAGATTGTAGCACCCAAATATACAAAGCAAATAGTAAGAAATCAGAAAGGAGAAATAGATAGCAATACAATAATCGTAGAGAATTTCACTTTCAATAATGGATACATCATCCAGACAGGATATTCAGTAGGAACACACTGGACTTGAACAACACTTAGACCAAATGGAGACTCTACAAGACATGCAGAGCATTACATCCAACAGCAGGATACGCATCTTCTTTTTATCTCACATGGATCATGCTCTAAAGTAGATCACATTAGATTACAAAACAAATTTTAACAAAGTTTAAAAAACTAAAATCATATCTCTTGTGACCACAATGGAATGAAACTAGAAAACAATCAGAGGAAGAAAATTTGAGAATTCACAAATACATGGAAATTAATCGCATTTCTAAACAACTAGTGAATTAAAGAAGAAATTTTATTCCCTTTCTAAGGGAAATAAAAAATTATCTTGGAACAGGTGAAAATGGAAACACAACATACCACAACTTGTGGGATAGGGCTGGGCATGGTGGCTCACACCTGTAATCCTAGCAATCTTGGAGACAGAGGTGGGAGGATTGCTTGAGCTCAGGAATTCAAGAACAGCTTGAGCAAGAGTGAGATCCCATCTCTACTAAAAAATAGAAAACTAGCTAAGCGTTGTGGTAGGCACCTGCAATCCCAGCTACTCAGGAGGCTGAGGCAGAAGGATTGCTTGAGCCCAGGAGTTTGAGGTTGCTGTGAGCTAGGCTAACACCATTGCACAGAGGAGCAACAGTGGACTCCATCCTAATAAAAAATACAAACAAATAAACAAAAAAAAAAAAAACACAAAACTTTTGTGATGCAGCAAAGCAGTTCTCAGAAGGAAATTTATAGTTACAAATGTCTACGTTAAGAAAAAAGAAAAATCTTAAATTACTAAGCAACCTAATTTTGCACTTCAAGAAACTAGAAAAAGAAGAAAAAAATAAGTCCAAAGTCAACAAAAGAAATAATAAAGGTCAGGGCAGAAATAAATGAAATGAAGACTAGAAAAACAATTGAAAAATCAATGAAACTAAATTGAAAAGATAAACAATTGAATTGTTTGAGTTGAGCTGAATGGGATCAATTGGAAAGGTAAACAAAATTGACAAACCCTTAGCTAAACCAACTAGAAAAGGAGAGGAGACTCAAACAAAATAGGAAATGAAAAAAGAGACATTATAGCTGATACTATAGAAATACAAAGGATTATAAGAGACTACCGTGAACAATTATATACCAACAAGTTGGATAACCTAGAAGAAATGAGCAAATTACTAGGGACATATAACCTATCAAGACAAAGTTCCAAAGAAATAGAAAATCTGAACAGACCAATAACAAGTAAGGACATTGATAGAATCAGGTGTTCCTGCCCAAATAGACCTGCCCTGACCAGAAAGGGTCAGACTCATGTCCCTCTCAGGAAATAGGAATGCCGCCAAGTGCTGCCCTCTCCAACCCTTTAAATTCCCATCCACCATAACCCACATGTGGAATTCTTTTCATGATTTCACCCCACCTTCATCCAGGTGGAAAGAAAGACCACATTATTCCTGCAGAATAGGGATTCTGTTTTTCTTTCATTTCATGTCTTGGAATAATCTTTCATCCTTGGGTCCAGATTCATTGACTAGCAATAAAATATAATAAAAATAGTCCACCAAAAAAGACTGCTAAACCAATAAACAAATTCAGTAAAATTATATGATGTGAAATTAACATATAAAAATCAATTGTGTTTATATACATAAATAAAGAAATATCTAAATATGAAATTAAGGAAACAATACCATTTACCATGGCATCAAAAAGAATAAAATACTTAGGAATAAATTTAACCAAGAAGGCAAAAGATTTGTATACTGAAAACTATAAACATTCACAAAGAAAATTGAAGATATAGGTAAATGGAGAGATACCCATGTTCACTGATTTAAATAATTAATATTGTTAAAATATCCATATTCCCCCAAACTATCTATAGATTCCATGCAGTTCCTATTAAAATTTTTCACAGAAATAGAAAAAAAATAATTAAATTTATATGAGACTACAAAACACTTTGAATAGCCAAAACAATCTTGAGTAAAAAGAACAAAGATGGAGGTATCACTTCCTGATTCCAAATTATATTACAAAGCTATGGTAATCAAAACAGTATGGTACTGATAGTAAAATAGACATATAGACCAATGGAACAGAATAAACAGTCCATAAGTAAAGCTACAAACATGCAGTAAACTAATTTTTGACAAAGGCACCAAGAATATGCAATGGAGAAAGGATAATCTCTTTAATAAATGGAATAATGGAATATCCACATGAAAAGAAACAAAATTTGACCTTTATCTTATATCACCCATTCATATACAAAAATCAATGCAAAAATAGATTAAAGACCTAAAAGTAAAATCTGAAACTGTAAAACTACTAGAAGAGAACATAGGAGTAAAGCTCCTTAACATTGTTATTGACAGTGAAGGTTTTGGCTTTGACACCAAAAGCGCAGGTAACAACATCAAAGATAAACAAGTAGGTCTACATCAAACTAAAGTTTCTGCACAGCAAAGGAAACAATCAAAAAAACGAAAAGCAACATGTAGAATGAGAAAAAAAATTTGAAAACCATATATCCAATCAGGTGTTAATATCTTAGATCTACAAGAAACTCACACAACTCAACAGTGAAAACCAAATAACCCAATTTAAATGTGTGCAAAGGACCTGAAGAGACGTATAAATAGCCAACAGGTATATTTGTATGTAAAGATGTTCAATGCCACTAGTCACTAAGAAAATTCAACTCAGAACCACAATGAGAGACCATCTCATACCTGCTATGAAGTCTATTAGCAAAAATGTAAAAATTTAAATATTCATAAGGATGTGGGTAAATGAGAAAGAACCCTTATACACTGTTAGTGGGAATGTAAATTTGTGCAGCCACTAGGAAAAACAGTATGGAAGTACCACTGAAGGTTAAAAATAGAACTACCATGTGACCCCAAACCCAACTTCTGGATATATTCAAAGGAAATAAAATCATTATCTTGAAGAGATATCTGGACCCTATGTCCATTGCAACATTATTCATAGTGGCCAGTATTTGAAATACAGTGTAGGTGTTGATCAGTGGATGAATGGATAAAGAAAATGTGTGTGTGTGTATATATATCCGTATATACACACACACATATACATGTATGTGTACAGTGAAATATTAGTGAACCTCCTGACACTAGCAACCACATGGATTGACCTGGAGGACATTACACTAAGTGAAATAAGCCAGACCCCAGCTTGGTGCCTGTAGCTCAGCAGCTAGGGCGCCAGCTACGTACACCAGAGCTGTTGGATTCAAATCCAGCCCAGGCCTGCCAAACAACAATGAGAACTAGAACCAAAAAATAGCCAGGCATTGTGGCGGGTGCCTGTAGTACCAGCTACTTGGGGCTGAGGCAAGAGAATTGTTTAAGCCCAAGAGTTTGAGGTTGCTGTGAGCTGTGATGCCATGGCACTCTGCCCAGGGCCCAACACAGTGAGACTCTGTCTCAAAAAAAAAGAAAGAAAGAAGGAAAGAAAGAAAGAAAGAAATAAGCCAGACCCAGAAAAACAAATATTGCATGATCTCACTTACATGTGGAATCTCAAGCAAAGAAAAATTGAACTCAAGGAGATAGAGTGTAGAATGTAGAATGGTGGTTACCAGCGCTGGAGGTGCGGATGAGAATAAAGGGTATGAACTTTCAGTTGTAAGATGAGTAAGTTCTGGATGCCTAAAGTTTAGCTTGGTAACTATAGTTAATAGTAGCTTATTGTATACTTGAAATTCGCTAAGGGAGTAGATCCCCAGTGTGACCACACACTCATGCACACACACCCACAGTAGTAACCATGTGAGGTGATGGGTATGTAGCCTGATTGTGGTAATCCTCTCACAATGTATGTATATGTCAAATCATCATGTTAGACCCTTAAATACATACAACCTTTGTCAATCATACCTCGGTAAAGCTGGAAAAAAAGAATAACTTAATTCAGTTTAGCTGTCATCTATCTTCTTTTTAAAGATGCTCACGGACTCTTCTGCCCCCATACATACATTTACAGAACTACGCTCTTCCTAACACACACGATGTCTTTCTTAGGGCTTTCACTCTATCCCCATTCATTCGCTTATTCCATTATTCACTCATCCATTCATAGTCATATCTGTTCACTTCTCTCTTCTACGGGCTCCTCCTCGGAGACAGAGGGTTAGTGCCATTTATATTTGTGTTCTAAGACATAATGGAGATGTAACAAATTTTTCCTGAAAATGAATGAATGAATGATGCTTTCTCCCAAGAGCAGAGTATATGCAGATAGTTGGCAACATACCCAGTGAGTGAATGGGGCAAGGAGAGAGAGAAAAATCTTTTTAAAATCTAATATTATGCTCTGTGGCATTAAACATGCTTTCTTGTATATTTGATCCTCACAAAATCCCACTAACTGCAGCCCATATTACTATTTTCCTTGTAGAAATGAAGGTCAAGAGGCCTTGGGAGTTGTCTGAACTGACAACCTTAGCAGGTGATAGTGAATCTGAAACAAAGGCACCTGAGCCAGGTGCTTTTTGCATTAAACTGGGTGAATGAGTTTCTGACAAAACACAAGGGCAGGATGAGGGTAAATGCACAGAACGGAGTTGACGTTGCTTTAGGCAAAGGCAGCCACCGAAGGGCTAGGGAGGGCAGGGGCCATCTAGGTGTGCAAAGCCTGGGTGTTTGATTTTTTAAAAAAGAGTCTCGATTTCATTCCTCGCCTAGAAAGGAACTAAGAAGCTGATGAAGGACGGCTCAGCCTGGGCACGATGGGCGTGTCTGTGTGTGGTGGTGGTGGGGAGATTGGGGGTTCAGTAGTTAAAGCGGGCAGAGCAGTGTCGGCGCAGGTGCAGCGCGTGGCTGGAGGACAAAGTCAACTCTGAGTCCAGCACCAGAGCCAGAGCCAACGTGCCAGGCCCAGATGTCATCCACGCCGTGTGCTGAGCTGGGGAAGCCTCTGCAGTGAGCCTCGCGCGGGGCTGCGAGTTTTCCAGGCTCTCTTACTCTCCACACTTCAGACTTTGAAGGCGCTGACACTCAGTCTGCGGGGGAGTTCGGAGAGAAACATGCCGTGTAGCTGCCAACTTCATTCTTGCCCCGGACGCTGCTGCTGTGTTCTCTGTGACGGCCCGGGGTGGCGCCTGCAGGTGGCTGAGGACCCGAGCGCACGCAGTCTCCCTGGGGAGGAAGCTTGCTCGCAGGCCAGAGCGTTGCATCTTCACTCGCCCCGGCTCTGCAGCAGCCTTGGTCGCATGTTCTGAGCACCGGCCACTGCTCCGGATAGTAAAGGGATGTTAAAAGTCATATTCGACCCCGCAGCAGCGTCGCTGTCTCTCCCACAGAGCCTGTGCCCTCAGCCTGCCCCTCTGCATGGCCTGCGGCTCCCCCGCCCCCATATTGGCTAATTAGGCAGCCCTAGGGAAGCCTCCCTCTCACCTGCATCCCACCCAGAGGATTCTCTCCCCTGTCACCGCACTCAAAATACTTGCTCCATTGACTCCTACAGTGTCCCTCACTTCTTCAAACAACCCTCAAAACTCCTCCCAATTCTTCCCTTCCCCTTTCCATGGCATCACAAAGTGCCCACAGGACTCATACCTCTAATATCCATCCCCACACCTTGCGATGAAGGTCCTCAAATCTGTCTGGAAAATGGGGTCATTTGTGACATGTAATACCAAATTTCTGGCTAAGACAGACACATTTTACACTAATCTCTGGTGAGTGTGCTAGAGTTGGAGAGGCACCTGCAGTGTGAGAAAAATAAATGAGGGGAAAGTTTAAATTGAGGAAATCCTGTCCGGAAACATAGTCCCCCTTCCCCAAATGCGGCAGAGAGAATAGAACCTTCAGGCAACAAAGCTCCTTGGGGTGCTGTCCGGAAGAGGCAGTATTTTAAGGCGGAAGTGGATTAACATGAATTGAATGCCTGTTATTGGCCAAGGCTGGAGCTTTACAGTAAATCCAGGGGTGATCATGGGTGGGCCCAGAGGACTGCAGAAAGTTAAAAATGTCAAGAACATCCCTAGGAAGCTCCATGGCAGCATTTTTATACCCTGAAGGGGAGCTGTAAAGAAATTGAAAGGATAATACAACAATAGCTAACACTTATAATAATGCCTATGTTACCCCTAGCAGTGCGGTAAGTGCTTTACTTACCTCATGGTAGAGTCCTTGTATTTGTATTGTCTCCATTTTACAGATGGGAAAACAGAGGCCTAGAGAATTAGAGGGTTAATTGCCCAAGATTACTTAGTAGAGGTGGGATTGACACAGGTCTATCCTTTTACTTTCCTTTCCCCACCAACATGCCACCTCATTAAGTTTTTTTTGTGTGTGTCTGTGTGTGTAAGCCCAGGGGTCAACACTAAATCCCAGCAGGCTCAGATTTGTTTTTTAATACTCGCTATTTGGTCTTCAGCACCAGTGCTCGCGAAATGTTTGCTGAATCAATGCAGGAATAAATACACTTAGATTTGCCTAAGTACAGGGCTCATGTAGCCCCTTTGTTTGTAGTCATTTTGTGGCCTTCATTATGGTCCCATTTTCTCTTTTCATTTGGGTGAAAAATGATTTTGGCATTTAAACAACATGACTTCATTATTGATTTTTAAAAATATCTGCCCTCGCTGTCAAATTCCCCTCTTGGTATTTTGTAACTCCCAATATATTTGGAAATGTCTTTGCAGTCTTCTCCTTCTTTTGATTCTAGGCTGCATTTTAATGAGGAGTATTCTATGTATGCAAAATAGTTGTATTTTTATTTTCGTTTCTCTCCTCCACTCCATAATAGAGGTTAAGAATATGCCCTTTTCATAACAAAGAACTTTCTTACTATCTGTTCGATTGACTGAATAGGCAAAGAAAACACCGTAATTGTGTGAAATGGTCTGATTTAGAAACCAATTATAAGGAATATAATTATCTACTAATGAAATATGCATGTAAGTCCTTGGTTTGCTGCTTCTAATGTCACTGCAGACAAATGTATAGCCTACGAAAACTTGCATAAAGTAAATTGAAAACCACCCATTTCTAGATTATGTTTCAAAATCTCATGACAGTTATCATCTCAGAATCAAAAGTAGTGTCTATTTTTCTCCTACAAACTTGTCATTGTCTCACCTTTTGTGTGTGTGTGTGTATTGGCAGTAGTGGCTCAGAAGGGGTGATTTTTGCTCTAAAGTTAAGGTCCAGGTCACCCTTCTGTCTACTAAAGGTTCTTGAAATCTCGGTTCATAAGTTACTCTGGGCTCTGAAGCCTGATGGTTCTTTTTCTTGCCATAAGGATGAAAATAGGGGGGGGGGAAAGTCCCTTTGGTTCCCTGAGGAAATGCATTGTTAAGACATAGCCTGTTGTCCACCTCGCTTTACATAAGCTGTGCACAGTGACACAGGGGCCAGAAGACACCTGCGCTGGGCCTCTCGGTGGAGGTAGGTGAGGGCTGTGTCTCTGGGAGGAAGGCGGCAAGTGGTGCTTCTGAGCTTCTGCTCTGTCACTCCCCTGCAGCAGCACCTGGGGCGCTAAATGCCTCAGAGTGGGATGCTGGGATTTCAGGGGTACCGAACATTTGCCTTCGTCTTGAAACCAAAGCGAATTCTTCTTCTTCTGGACAAGCCGAGCTCCCTTTATTGAAATCACCCTTCGTGCTTCCTGTTCACCGCATGGCTCCAGTCTCCTCCCTTACTTTATTTTGTCAGTTTTTCTGACACATTTTCAGGTGCATCTGAGCATCTTTGAAGTGGGGCTGCACCTTACAGTATTGAGACATAAAATATTGGTGCGGCCTATAACTATGGTGCCTTGGGTTTGATGAATTAGCGTCACTCACAGCAAGTCTGTGGGCTTTCTAAATGCCTCCTTCTCCAGCCTGTCATCGGCCACTACTTCACACAAGCCCTATCCTGAAGGACTTCCTGTGACCACCTGCGTCCTGGGAACACTTCCTTTGCAGGTGATCTGTGCCCGAGTTTTCTTCTGCTTTTGAAGCTTTCTCACTCCATCTCTGCCTGTGGAAATCTATCCTGTTCTTCAGGGCCGGGCTGAAAGGCTTTTATGCCGGTCTGCTGTGTCTCCTGATTACTGCATTCAGACATCATCCCCTCTTTCCCTAGAATCCATAAAGAGACTTGGTGATGCTTCCTCATGGCAGCTAGAAATCTTCTAAAAACTGACACTCGAATTGTCTCTCTTTCAAGATAAATTCTCATTCTTGTATTTCTTGGTAGTTCAAGCAAATGTAGGTTGAACTTCTCAAACAGTTGCTTTTTCGTGTGCAATTCGGTAAGGAGCGTAGGGGAAAATGAAACTCTAATTCAGATGCAATATCTCCTATCAGTTTTATGTGAAATCCTTATCCTTTCTTAAGCCACTCTTTTGAGGTATGAAAGAGATGCAAAAAGCTGTACATATTTAACATGTACAATCTGATGAGTTTGGAGGTAAGTGGCCCTCTGTTTCGGGAGGCTCTGCGTCTGGAGAGTCAACCAACCTCATAGCAAAGATATTAAAAATAATAATACCAATACAACAATAAAGTAATGTAAATTAAAACGAATGCAATATAACAACTATTTGCACAGCATCTACATTGTATTAGGTATCATAAGTAATCTAGAGATGATTTAAAGTACCTGAGAGGACGTGTGTAGGTTATATGCAAATACTATGTCATTTTATAGAAGAGACTTGAGCCTCTGTGGTTTTAGGTATTTGCCAAATCTCCCTCAGATATGGAGGGACAACTGTCTACACCTTCCTGTGAAGCCTTCACCACAACCAGAGCCATCAAAATATCTACTACATTTAAAATTTCCTCTCACCCTCTTCGTTTATTATTATTTTAATGAGAAATCTTTCTATTAAAGGCTTAATTGGGGGATGTGAAAATATGACTAAGACTACTCTGCCCTAAACATTTTATTGATTTTTCTAAAAATACCATATTTATACTATGAAGTTAAAACATTTTGGGGAACATACCGAAGTTGAAATGTTTTCACGTGTTTCATCTTCTGAATTGTTCTCCCTTCCTTTTCCAACTCTAGCCTTTCCTTTTTAGGATTGACGGGGAGAGGGTCAGATGGGTAACTAATCCATATTAGGGGATATTTGCTTTACATGCCAGGGTAAAGATTTGGACTCCCCTCTCCTTAGCTGTGAGAAGCCATGGAAAGTTCCGACGCTAGGGAGGCGATGTAGACAGAGGTGCCAGCTGGGTGAGCACAGTGTCCTCCTGTCATGGCACGGACAGCCCTCAACACCCACTCTCCTCGGAGTCAGAGCTTTGACTGTGTGCCAGGGAGAGGAGGAACACCAGTGTTTGTGGGAAACACGTGCTTATAATGAGTACATGGGAGCAAGGCACGTGCCATGCCCTGGGCTAACAGCGGCAAAAGGTTTGAGCTTGAATGAACAGAATAAAAATAGATAAATAGGAGAGGAACATGAATTGAGAGACTAAAGGAGGAGTTGGATTAGCCCCCTGCCAAGAGATCAGCACTGTCTTCACCTTAGCTGAGAAAGTACCATACTGGGAGTGAATCCAGTTCCCACAGAGCCGGGTCAGAACCAGGGCTCGGGAGAAGAGGAACAGGGAGCCTGCCCACTGCTAGAGACAGGGTGGCCAGGCAGGGGTGGAGGCTGCTCTGGAGAAAGAGGCAGGGGCTGGGCCTGCTCCAGTTTTCCGGTGACTTGGGATGTCCCTGAGAAGCCAAGCACCTTCTCCAGCACCTCTCAGGGACACACGGTGAGCTGGCCATTGCCAACCTATGCTGGCAGGTTTGAAGGCTCTGCTCATGTGTGTCTTTGCCGGGTCACATCTCTCAACAAAGCCCCACGGTCTTACACATGTGACACTGTACACACAGGAAGCTGCGTGAGTCACTTGGGCATCATGGGGAGAGAATGACTTTCTGTCATTTCTCGGAAGACACTCAGAGTTCCTATCTTCCCCACTGTGAGGGAGGCTTTGCTGTCCGGCAAATAAGTATTCTCACTCCTCCATCACTGGAGAGTCATCTCTGCCGGAAGCCTTCAACCAAACAAAAGAATTGTTTCCTTACTTCCTTAGGTGATAGCAACGTTGAATCACTGAATTCATCTGTCTTCTTATGGTTGGTTTTATGTCTTTTAAGGGAGAATGGGCATGTGGGCTAAATGCAACTCTTAGGAACCTTGCCTTGTTCTCCAGGGCACAGCATGGAAACGGTAGCATGGGGATTCTGTTCACCAAGGAGCTCCTGTTTTTCCCACAGAAAGGTTTATTGGCGGTACAATTGTCTTACTTCAACTCCAAAGCAATGAAACATTTACTGAGCTTCTTTTAGGGACAAGCTCCATCCTAGGCTCAGGGGGACCAAAGATGAATAAGAAACCAGCCTCATCTGTGAATTTCATTTGTTACTTTATTCAACAAATCCCTGTTCCCTGGTGATACCCCAATGAGTAAAGTGGAGAAAGTTTCTATGCTCATGGATTTTCTATTTTACGTAGAAGGGGCAGGAAGCCATATGATAGCAGGAAGTGAGGCGTCTTGGGAAATGAAGTGTCAGAAGGACCTCTCTGAAGAGGGGCCACTTGAGAATAATTCTGACTAAACCAGAGAGTGAGTGTGCGGTGGCCTGGGGGAAAGCACAGCCCTGAGCATGCGCAGAGGCCCTCTGCGGGAGCCTGGCTGCTGCATCTGAGCAACAAGAAGGCCTTTGAAGGCTGCGCCCAGGCTCATGCCTGGAATCCCATTACTCCGGGAGGCCTTGGCAGGTGGAATGCTTGAGCCCAGAGTTAGAGACCAGCCTGGGCAAGAGTGAGACCCCAGGCTCTAAAACTAGCCGGGCTTCATTAATTTCTGCTCTAATCCTCACCATGCCCTTCCTTTTACTTGATTTTTGTCTAGTCCGTTTCCTTCCCATGCCCTTAGTTCTTCACGATATTATCACCCAAAGCCAATAATCAATTAGGTTGCTGATTTGAGATTTTTGTTCTCTCTTAATATAGGCATTTACAATGATAGATTTCCCTTGAATCACTGCTCTCACTCCATTCCACAAGTTTTAGTATACTGTGTCATTTTTGTTAATTGAAAAGTATTTTCTGATTTTCCTATTGGTGTCTTCTTTGACCCATTGTATTATTTCCACATATTTGTGATTTTCCTAAATTTCTTTCTGTAACTGATTTCAACTTTCATTTCACTATGGTCGGAGAATATACTTTGTATTATTTCTATTCTTTTAAATTTATTGAGATTTATTACATGGCCTGGCATACAGCCCATGTGCCATGTGTACTTGAGAAAAATATATATCTGTTGCTGCTGGGTGAAGGGTTCTGTCAATGTCTGTTAGACCTAACTGGTTTATAGTTGCTCAAGTTTCTATCTTTGCATTGGTTTTATGCTTAGTTATTCTTTCTATAATTGAAAGTGAGATAGCTGACGTTGTGGTGGGCGCCTGTAGTCCCAGCTACTTGGGAGGTTGAGGCAAGAGAATCGTTTAAGCCTAGGAGTTGAAAGTTCTATGAGCTGTGAAGCATGGCACTCTACTGAGGGCTACATTGTGAGACTCTGTCTCAAAAAAAGGGGGAGATATTGAATTCTCTGAAAATTACTATCAAATTGTCTATTTTCTCCTTCTTTGCTGACCGTTTTTGCTTGATATATTTCGATGCTCTGGTATTAGATATATATGTGTTTATAATCATTATATCTACGTCATAGATAAAACATTTTATAACCCTCTTTGTCTCTAGTAAGAGTTTTTTGCATTAACATCTATTTTGCTTGATATTGGTATAGCCACTCTAGCTTCCTGGTGATTGTATTTCCTTAATATATCTTTTCCATCTTTTCCCCCTTAATCTATTTGTATCTTTTAATCTAAAATATGTCTCAGGTAGACAGCACACGGTTCAACTTTTTCAAATCCAATCTGACCATCTCTGCCTCTCGATTATATTGTTTAATCCATCACATTTAATGCTACGATTGACATAGGTGGGTTTACATCTGCTATTATACTTTATGTGTGTCAAGTTTCTTTGTTCTTCTATTTCTGCTTCTCTGCTTTCTTTTGCATTGTATGAGTATTTTCAGTGAAGTATTTAAGTTTCTTTTTAATGGCTACTCTAATACACCTTAATTTTTCGGAATCGGCTTCAGATTTATACTAGCTTAATTCTAGTGAGCTATAGAAACATAGCTCTGTTCTCTTTCCCTCCCTTTTGTGGCATTATTACTATTCATATTACATTTATTAGTGTTACACACCTAACAATATGCGGCTATAATTATTACTTTACCATCTGTAGTCATTGCTTTAGCCCAATAGAGCTTTTCTCCCACCCACTTCCTTTGTGCTATTATTAGTGAATACATTACTTAGGACTATATTACATTATAACAATGTGATATAGATATTGCACGTCTATTGGTTATGGGCCCAATGATATACTACATACATATTATTGTACTTAATTGCTTTTAAAATAAGAGAAGGAGGTCAAGGTGGGAAAGGCCATTTTTATTGAAATATTACAAAATAAATGTGACTTCTCAATCTTAGGGACATCATGAACAGCCAGGCAGCCTGATCTGTTCCTGTCATTTCCTTCCCACGTGGAAAGTGAGCTTCTCAGGAAAGTAAAAAAGGCGTCCCTCGGAGGACTCCTGACACCCACCAGAGCAGGGATGTGGCTGTGGAATAAATCTGTGAGTGAGGGATGCGGATGGGAAGTAGATTGGGAGGGAATCTACTGAGGGCAAAGCTCCTAGGATGCTGGAGCAGGCTCACAAGGCTGAGCACTCAAAGAGGGGAATAGAGGAGGAATCAACAAGATCACACTGGGCTGGACTGACGCTTAGAGAGGCGAGAGCAACCCAGGGCCCGCTGGACTCTGACCATGCAGAGAGGAGCCATTCTTTTCACTGGTGACTATAATTCCAGGTGTTTTTTCTTTTTGTAAAAGGTAGCCACTGTCCACTTGTCATGCTTATAGGAAATGTTGCTTGAGTGACTTTGCTCTGCTTGGACAATGCTAAGCAAAGCGATGATTATGGACAACCACGGAGCATTGAGAGCAGTGTAAACCCTAGCTCTGGGCTGGCAAGATAATATTGCTGCATTCTCTGGAAGGCCCCTCTCCAGAGTTTATTACCTTTCTTGTGGCTGTCATTGAATAAACTTATATTTGACTTAAATGGAAGGTGCTTATCTAAGCTGTCTTCCTTTTAGGAAAATAAACGGACACAGCATCATAAATCCGCTGAGCTCCTGGTTGTGAAAAGGAGGTCATGTGTCCCTAGATTCAGCGGATCAGGCTTTGGGGGATGGGAAGGGTGGGAGAGAGTGAAAGCGGCAGTCACATGCAAGTGCAGACAGACAAGTCCTGGGGGTGGACTGTGGTTCATCTCCCACACAATTCCACGGCAGCTGAGGCCTTTCTGTATTTGCTTGTTTGTTTAGCAAAGGGAAATGTCCCCAGTCTAGCAGCCTGCATGAACTGTTTACTTGGAGAGAGTCACAGTAATTGAGCCAACCTGGAAAGCAGGAAATAGGCCTGTAAGAGTGGGTGTTTTTTTTTGAGACAGAGTCTCATTTTGTCACCCTCGATAGAGTGCCTTGGTATCACAACTCACAGAAACCTCCAGCTCTTGGACTTAGGTGATTCTCTTGCCTCAGCCTCCTGAGTAGCTGGGACTACAGGTACCTGCCACGAGGCCCGGCTATTTTTTGTTGCAGTTTGGTCGGGCTGGGTTGGAACCCACCATCCTCGGTATATGGGGCCAGCACCCTACTCAGTGAGCCACAGGAACCACCCTAGTTTTTTTTTTTTCTAAAGACATATTTCAGAAGTGGCTATGTAATGTTCCACCCCCCCCAAAATGAACCATATTTTTAGGACTTGGTATGTTTTGTCATTTTTATTTTTTCAGTGTCACATAGTAGGCACTCAAATAAACATTGCTTTGATACATTTGGTTTGTTTCCAGTTTTTGTCCTTTTAACCAATGCTGCACCAAAGAAGGGCACCTGCAAGCTGTGCTCACCATATTGCCTCTGGAGAAATCCGTATGGATGAATTAGTGCAATGCTTATTCAGGTACATGTGAGTCAGTGTGAGAGGGAAGGTCTCATTACAACCAGGATCAGATTCTACAGGCCTGGAGTGGTAGCTGAGAGTCTGGCACTTTTTCCCCCCCTTTTTGAGACATATTCTCACTCTGTTGCCCTGGCTTAGAGTACCATGGCATCAGTCTAGCTCAAGAGATCCTCCTGCCTCAGCCTTCTAAGGAGCTGGGGGACTACAGGCTTCCTTCACAAGGCCCCACTAGTTTTTCTGTTTGTATTTTATTTATTCATTTTTTTAGATTTTCGGTTTTTAATGGAGATGGGGGTCTCACTTTGCTTCAGGCTGGTCTCAAACTCCTGAGCTCAAATGATCCTCCCTCCATGGCCTCCGGATCACTAGGATTACAGGCATAAACCACCCTACCTGGCCCATTAAAAAAAAAAAAATCAGACTATTAAGAGAGACCATACACTTTGGTTACATAGTTTGCTTTTGTACATTTTAAGTCAAAGTCGTGGGTATGCCCTTTACTCAGAAAGTGCACAATGTACCTGCCGGGTGGGAGTTGACTCATTCCCTTCTCCTCTCTCCCCAACTTGAGTTTTATTAAGTTTTGCCTCCTATGAGCACATAGGGTTGATTGACTAGTTAGTTCAAAGTTAGTACTAAGTACCTGTGGTGGTGTCTTTTTCATCCTTGGAATAGTTCACACGGGAGAATGCTCTCCAATTCCATCTAAGTTGCAGTGAAGGATACTAGGTCACCATCTTTTTTTTTCTTGAGACAGAACCTCAAGCTGTCACCTTGGGTAGAGTGCCATGGCATCACAGCTCACAGCAACCTCCAATTCCTGGGCTCAAGTGAGTCTCCTGCCTCCGCCTCCCAAGTAGCTGGGACTATAGGTGCCCACCAAAACGCCTGGCCATTTTTTGGTTGCAGCCGTCATTGTTGTCTGGCAGGCCCAGGCTGGATTCGAACCCACCAGCTCAGGTGTACGTGGCTGGTGCCTTAGCCCATTGAACCACAGATGCTGAGCCAGGTCACCATCTTTTTATGGCTCAGTACTATTGCTGGTATACATATGCTACATTTTATTAAGCCATTCATGTATTGATGAGTGCCTAAGTTGTTTCCATGTCCTTGTGACTGTGAATTGCTACAAAGCATTCAAGTGCAAGTGTCTTTATCATAAAATGTCTTTGTTTCCTTTGGGTAAATACTTAGTAGAGGGCTGTCAGGATGAAATAGTAGGTCTGCTCTAAGTTCTTTGAGAATTCTCCATACTACTTTCCATAGCGGGTTGAACCAGTTTGCAGTTCCACCAATAGTGTATGAGTGTTCCCTTCTCTCCACATCCACACCAGTGTCTGTTGCTTCAGGATTTTATGATGTGAGCCATTCTCACTGGGGTTAGGTGATTTCTTACTGTGGTTTGGTTTTGCATTTCCCTGATGATTAGAGACCTTGAATATATTTCCATGTGTTTGTTGGCAAAGTCTATCTCCATTAGAAAAGTTTATGTTCATGTCTCTTGCCCAACTTTTAATGGGGTGATTTAATCTTTTCCTGTTGATTTGCTTGAGTTCTTTGTAGATTCTGGTTATCAGCCCTTTATTGGGTGTGTAGCATGTAAATATCTTCTTCTATACCAGAGGTTGTCTGTTTGCTCTGTTGATTGTGTCCTTGCTCGTGCAAAACCTTTTTAACTTGATCAGGTTCCATTTATCTGTTTTTGTTATTGCTGAGATTGCCTTTGGGATACTTTTCACAAATTCTTTCCTTAGGCTGATAAGATTAAGAATTTTCCCCACACTTTCTTCTAGAATTCTTACAGTTTCACACCTTTAAATCATTTATCCATTGTGAGTTATTTTTTGTGAGTGATGAGACATGTGCATCCTGTTTCAGTCTTTTCCTTGTGGCTAACCAGTTTTCCCAGCATCACTTATTGAATAGGGATTTTTCTCCCCTTGTATGTTTTTGTTTGCTTTGTCAAAGATCAGGTGGCAAGGTGGTTTCATATCTGGATTCACTGTTCTTATCCATAAGTCTATGTCTGTATTTTTATGGCAATACCACACCATTTTGATATAGCCTTGTAGTATAGCCTGAAGTCTGGTAAAGTGATGTCTCCAGATTTGTTTTTACTTTGTAAGACTGCATTAGCTATTTGGGATCTTTTCTGATTCCATATGAAGCATAAAACTATTTTTTTAAGATTCTGCAAAATATAGAAAGTCTGCATTCTTTTTTGTTTTTTCTGTAGAGACAGAGTCTCACTTTATCACCCTTGGTAGAGCACCGTGGTGTCACACAGCTCACAGCAACCTCCAACTCCAGAGCTTAGGCAATTCTCTTGCCTCAGCCTCCTGAGTAGCTGGGACTATAGGTGCCCACCATAATGCCCGGCTATTTTTTTGTTGCAGTTTGGCCGGGGCCAGGTTTGAACCTGCCACCCTTTGTATATGGGGCCACCGCCCTACCCACTGAGCCACAGGTGCCACCTGAAAGTCTGCATTCTTAAGAAGCTTCCTCGGGAATGATGCAAAACCCTTGATACCTCATATTTGAGTGAGGCAGAACCAAGCCAGGGTGGCAGCTCACTGCCTGGAGGCAAATTTGAGTAGACCAGGCTCTTGAGGGTTGGGAGAAAGGACAAAATTAAACCCCAGTTTCCAAGGTCAGCCCCCAGAATCTTTTGAGTGCATTTCTGCCTTTATGTCAGAAAGAGGAAAAAAAAAGTTGGCAAATTTTGTGATCTATTTGAAGTCAAAGAGTTATCCTGGGAGGCCAGAGGAATTATTAATGAATCAATAAATGGGATGCCGGGAACTTGCTAATTCTTAGGAGCGTTCTTCCAGGCTGCAGAGTGGGAATGGGTTATGAGCTCAGAGGCCACCTTCACTGGGGTCAGTCACATACTCGTCCACTTGGCTTTGCTTGGGGCTCAGAGAAAATTGCTTTCTCTCCTTCTTTGTGGTATCTACGGGATCGTTTCCTCGCCTTGTCTCTGTCCACAGGAAAGTCTTTCTCAGAAGACATTTGACCCTTGATGGCTATTTCCTTTTTGTTTAATATTACTCTTTCTTTTATTTATTTCCAGGAACTGTTCTCTTCAAAGCAGTACCAAAGTGAGCTAGCCAGAGAAAGGTGGGCAAATCAGATGGGTAGTGTGTGTTCCTAGGAACATACTTCCCCAGGAAATTTAAAAACAGAATTAAGCTCTGGCTGGCAGTTGACCTTCAGGGATAGCTTTAAAAGTTGCTGTGGTTTTATCTAGTCTTATTAATGAATTCATCTGGAGTGATTTGCCCCTGAGGTGATTTTGTGAAATGCAATTTGGAAACCAAATAAAGAAATGATTCATCAAAAGTGTCATTGACTGGCTGGTGGAAAGAAATCACTCCTTCCATCAAGGCCTTTGTTTGTGAAGAAAGAAACGATTTGAAAATATTGAAAGCATATTTCAAATGCTGTAATTATTCTCCGGGGGTCTTCTAGGTCTGTGTTTTTGCTAGGTTAGCTACTGGAGAGGACATTTTGCCTTTAGCAGGCATTTCCAGAGCTCTGAGGAGTGCAGGTTCCACCAGGGCCCTCCAGAAATGCAGGTAAGGTCTTGACAATGTGTGTCCTGCTTTCATTCGGCTATGTGAGTCAGCCAGGGAGACAAACCATAATCGTGTGCAGTGTCCTGGGACCCCCCAGCCCAAAGCTTCTTGTTAATGAGTGAATAATTAGAGGCCAGCCTGACACACAGGTCAGTCTAATTTCCAGAGAAAACCCTGTGTCCTACCTGACATTCTGTGATTTCTGTCTCTTCCATGTACCACCCCAGGTCACTATTGCTTTCTGCTGAAAAGAAGTTATTTGTGAATTTGTCTTAAAATGCTAGCTTCTAAGCTTCTTGGAGATGCTGTTGGATCCCTCTCCGCCTGGTACTCTTTGCACATAATATACTTTTTGGTCTCCCTTGTGCAAGTGACTAGGGGAGGAGTAAGTAGGGCTGAGTCAACCTAAGAGGGCTCCCTGGAAGAGTGACTTTCCTCCTAGATTTTGAAGAAAGTGAGTTTGTTGAATTATCCTCTAGATCCTCCTTTCCTCCATTTTACCCATTTTGCTACCTCTCTGATTTTGTTTTGAAATGTGACTGGTCCTCCATGCCTTGCTATGTATACACACACTCATGTTGAGCATCCTTAATCTACAAATCTGAAAGCCAAATCCCTCCAAAATCCCAAACTCTTTAAGTGCCAACAAAATGCCACACATGGAAAACTCCACAGATGAGAACTTAACACAAACATTGTTTCATACCATAAAATATGAAAGATTCTATATAGAATTGCCCTCAGGCTATGTGTGTAAGGTGTGTATATGAAGCATAAATAAATTTTGTATTTAGAATTGAACCCAACCCCCTAGATATCTCATTATATATGCAAATATTCCAAAAACCTTTCCCCAAGAATCTGAAATCAGAAACACTTCTGGTGCCAAGCATTTTGGGAAAAGGACATTCAATTTGTGTGTGTGTGCACGCGCCATCAGCTAAGTCAGACCTCCCCATCCCATCCTTTGTTTCTGTCACTTCTCTTATGCTGTATTTTTCTCCGTCCCCACCAATTCCACTCTGGTTCGCTCCTCTTCCCCGGGTTGGTTCGTGACAGTGGGGAACAGTGCGTAGGGCCCTGAAGGGTGAGCGAGCCCAGTCTCTCCTTTCTCCTCTCATCCCAGGTTCCCATAGCCTACCGACTCTGTGCTGCAGCATTTAGCAATTGATTAAACAGTGCCTGGTGTCTTTTTCTCTCTGACATTTCATGGGTTCATCTTGTTTTCCAAATGAAATGGAAGCTGTGACCGTATCTCATAATTATTTTTCTTTAGGGGACTGAGAAGGACACAGGGGATTAAAATAAAAAAGCATCAGCTGCTTGGCCTGAGGCCCGGCGCTGCCTGTCCCTGGGGCCCACCCAGTGGTGCATGGGGAGCCACTTTCTGTTGGCGCTGGCCAGCTGCAGGTGGAGGAGAGACACATGCAGAGAACAGGTAGTTCCACCTTCAGAAGAGCCGCCCCACTGCAGCACAGGTGGGTCCCGCTAATGGTGGCTCCTGTGATTCTGTTAGACCCTCTCTGTGCAGCAGACTAACTCCAGGGCTAGGAACTGGGCTCAGCCAGCCCGATCTTAGCTACATCCTGACTCTCGTAATTCCTATACTGAGCTGTCGAGCCATAGGTTCCTTGTAGCCTTTTTCTGAGTGTGACTCAAATCATCCGTGACAGGAGGTCACAGCTCGGGGGGTAAGTGGGCAGTGACATCAGAGTGGGCAGAAAACGTCCAACTCCCCCAGTATGAGAAGCGTTGCAGATCCAAAGCGCTCTCACCTTGGGCTCCGTCTGACTCATGAACTAATTATTCATAGTTGCAGCTAATCAAGGAGAGCGGTAGGAACAACCTGATTTATTTGCTCCTTCAAGGATCCTTTGTTACAGCCTCAGCCAGAAGTGTTTATTGAGTGATTGTCAGAGACTCGGGAGGCCGAGAGTTACATCGAAGAGAAAAGGCAGCAGGAGTGATTCTTCTTTGGTCATTAGACTTGGCTTCCTGGGCCTGGACAGGGAGGTCTCTGGATGGCAGGAGACAGGTGTTCACCTCTGGTTTCAGGGCAGGGGGTCACTTGAGCTCTGTTCTCTTGCAGGCTTCTGAGCTCTAGTCCTCCTGAAAACAGGAGGGTGCCTTGGGGATGAGCCAGAGGCAGGAGCAGAGCAAAAGCCTTCTAGAAGAGCCTACATAAGGGAAATGCAGGGGAGAGGAGAGTAGCCTTTTTAGCTCTGTATTCAGTACGTATTCCATCATGCAATCAGGATGGTGGCTGTCGGCTAGGAGCCTGACTAGGGGGATAAGCCCAACATTCCTACTGCTCAGTAGGACTTAAAGCCAGGGACACCGAGACAGTAATTGGAAATACCTCATCAGGCTCCACAACCCCAACTCCTCAGCCAGATGAGGCTTTAATTAAGGCAGTGTTTTTCAACCTATTCCACCTCACGGGATACTTGAACCTATGGTTAAACTTCCATGGCACACTTAAATTATGTCGATTGAAAAAAAAAGAGAGAGAGAGAGAGAGCAAAAAGAATATATTTGCTGTGCTTTGAACTTCTTTTGAAAATAATTTAATTAATGGTCTTTAACAATTTTTGTAGCATATGTAAGATCCTCTCACAGCACAGAGGTTGAAAATTACTGAACTAAGGGTTGTGCTCCTAGATTAAGCACAACCTTCCTTCATTTTCCTCTGCCTGTTCCCTTCACTGAAAATCCATTCTCCACTGTAGTGTTCCTCAGTGCTTGGACAATAGGCCGGGAGGTGTCAGGTAAGTGGGTCTTTGCTGCGTAATGCGAGCATCATGCAATCCTGGCTTGAAGGGTTCACGTGGACACATGATTTGCTCTCAGTAGTGCCTCTGAGGCCTACTTTTTTTTTTAAGCTTTAGGAAAGTTCTTTTTTAAGCTCTTGAAAGTTCTCTTGTAGTAACTCTGCAACTCTCTTCTGGTTAATAAGACCTAGATCTGTGTGTGTGAACATGTATGTGTGTATGTGTGTGTGTGTGTTAAGGAAGGAGAGAGAGAGATCACTGGTGAGTTGTTCTTTGTGAAAGCATTTTGCTTGATTATCACCTGAACTAATAGTCGTTAACTGCCCCAAAGAGGCCTAGTTCTTTGCAAACAAAACACCAGCAGGGCTTGTAACACTTTTTCTCTCTGGCAGTGCCTGACAACAGCAGAGGTGAATTATAAAGGAAGGGTACCCTGCATGATCTGGATCCCAGGGTCTCTAGCTCTGAGACAAGAAACTCAAGCTACTCAATAGCAAAAAATCCCCAAAGAACCCTGTTAAACAGTGGGCAAAGGATATGAGTGGACATTTTTCAAAAGAAGATCTACAGATGGACATCACTAATCATCAGAGAAATGCAAATCAAAACCAAATGAGATGTTATTTTACACTGGTCAGAATGGATATTATTAAAAAGTAAAAAAATAAGAGATGTTGGTGAGGATGCAGACAAAAGGGAATGCTTACGTATTATATGCCATTGGTGGAAATGTGAACTAGCATAACCTCTATGGAAAACAGTGTGGAGATTCTTCAAAGAACAAAACGTACACTTGTCATTAGATCCAACACCCCCACTACTGGATGTCTACCTGAAGGAAAAGAAATCATTACATCAGAAAGATACCTGGGCCTGGCACTGGTAGCATAGTGCTTATGGCACCAGCCACATATACTGAGGCTGGCGGGTTTAAGCCCAGCCCAGGCCTGCTAAACAACAATGACAACTGCAACCACAAAATAGCCAGGCATTGTGGTGGGCACCTGTAGTCCTGGCTATTTGGGAGGGTGAGGAAAGAGAATTGCTTAAGCCCAAGAGTTTGAGGTTGCTGTGAGTTGTGACACCACAGCACTCTACCGAGGGGTGACATAGTATGATTCTGTCTCAAAAAAAAAAAAAGATACCTGAACTCCTATGTTTATCATAGCAATAGTCACAATAGCAAAGATGTGAAATCAATATAAGCATCCATCAATGGGTGATTGGATAAGAAAAATGTGTATATGCTACACACACACACACACATATAAAATGTATATATACTACATGTATATATACTACACACACACACATATATAAAATGCATATATACTACACGTATATATACTACACACACACACATATATAAAATGCATATATACTACATGTATATATACTACACACACACACATACAAAATGCATATATAACACATGTATATATACTACACACACACACATAAAATGCATATATACTACATGTATATATACTACACACACACATATAAAATGCATATATACTACATGTATATATACTACACACACACACATATATAAAATGCATATATACTACATGTATATATACTACACACACACACATGTAAAATGCATATATACTACATGTATATATACTACACATACACACACATATAAAATGCCTATATACTACATGTATATATACTACACACACACATATAAAATGCATATATACTACATGTATATATACTACACACACACATATGAAATGTATATATAACACATGTATATATACTACACACACACACATATAAAATGCATATATACTACATGTATATATACTACACACACATATAAAATGTATATATAACACATGTATATATACTACACATACACACACATATAAAATGAAGTACTGTCAACCACAAAAGAATGAAATCCTGTCTTTTGCAGCAATATGGATAGAACTGGAGGCCATTATCTTAAGTAAAATACTCAGAAACAGAAAGTCAAACATGGCACATCCTCAGTGGTAAGTGGGAGTAAACAATGTGAACACAGGGACTCAGAGTGTGGAATAACAAACAGTGGCGTCTGGGAGGGGTGAGAGGGTGAGAGGGGGTGATGGATGGGAAATTACTTAATGAGTACAACGTGCATTATTCTGGTGAGGGTTACACTAAAAGCCTAGACTTAACCACTATGTTACAGAGCTGCATTTGTGCCCCTAAATTTATACCAATAAAACAAACTGAAAAAGTTCACTGCAGCATGTGAAATGGATGTTCCAGCTTCTATTCCCATCTTTTGATCATCTTTCCTAACATCTTATTTCAAATTCATTGTTTCCTTTAAAGCCTAAGGAAATGGCTGCAGGATTTTGCTTTTTGCTGAATTCTGGGACCCTTAACTGCTATTGAAAGAAAAAGCAGCTGTAATAGAGACCATAGGGAACTCTGGTTTTCAGATGCAAAATGAGGCAGGGCTACAGAGTCTCAAGCCAGGGCTGTACACCACCTACTCACAGTTCAGGAAGAAATGTCAGGGAAGTTGGAAAGCTAAGTCAAATTAGCCCAGAAAAGAATTTTGTGTGTAGGTGTGTGCAGCAGAAAAGATAATGGTGATTTTTTTTCCTGGGCATTCGTCTAATCAATAAAGCAGATAAACCTAATTTATATGAATACGTACTTCCTTCCAAAAGAGAAAAATGCAGCCCTTAATTTTTATTTTTTTTGAATTTGTCCTTATGCAAAAGAGTCTCAGTTCCATGGGAGTGAAATAAGGCCGTGACTCAGTCAGTCCCTTCCACCTGCATCTCAAACTCTGCTTAAGGATTCTGTAGACAAAATCTGTAAACTTTCTCAGCAATGAGACATGTTCCATTAGAACTGGGGCAGTTGGCAGAATCCACTGAACAATTGCTCTCCTTCCACAGAGAGGCTGATATGCTCTGGAGCCTGGAAGGGCTTGTGTGGTCTTTAGCACTCAGTGCTTGGTGCTCAGTACTTACTGCTAAGTGCTCAGCGCTTAGTGCTCTGTGTTTACATGGCTGTTCATGCTGATGAGAGAAGCTGCTCCATGATGTCACTTTCTTCATGGAGTTCACAGGCTCCTTGATAGTTTAAAAATACTTGACAATACTCCATTACAACTTGTGTTTTTTGTATAGGAAAATCCAAAAAAATAATTACTTGGGCTATAGGTGCTTCCTGAACTTTTTAGAAAAGGAAATCCTGGAATGAAAGAAATCCTGACCCTACCTCCTCTCTGGCCTCAGTTTATTCATCTATACCAAAAGGATGGGGGGCCAGTGGAGCATAAATGTTCCTTCCTTCTGTGATGTTTCCTCAGCATGAGTTTTATTCAGAACTGCAGCTGTTTGCAATTACTTAGCCAGGCAGAGTTTTTTCTCTCCCCACCATGTTTCTGCATCTGCCAAACTGAATTCTTTTGTGCAACATCTGCTTGTATTTCCCATGTGAACTTGTCTCAGTTGACCACAAAAATAATTACATACTTACTCTGAGGTAATCAGTTCACCGCAAACCTTTTCAACGGGATAGCAAATTTCCCTGGTAAAAAGTGACATCTCAGTAACGAGTCACTCTGGAATACCACAAAGCAGGGAGCTTACCAGTGCCCTTGACTTTGGAGGGTGGCAGAAGAGAGGCAGAGATGACTCTGCCATTTGGAGCCATGCTAGACCTGAATCATCCATCTCTTTGCCCTCTCTGCTCTCTCTCCTTTTGGAGCTGAGCCGTGGGAGTGGTGTGTGGGAGGTGGCTCACAGATGAACAGCCAATGCTAATATAAAGTTTATAGTAGCATAGGCAACAGGAGCAAAGAATCTTTGTTACAGCCAAGAATAACACAATTAAATATATTCTATTTACTTTGATATATATCTAAAAGACATAAAGTAAGCCAGTAGTAAAATAAATGAGCCACTAAATAAACAGGATGCTTGCAACAAAATCATCTCTTTGTAGCCCTGGTACCTGACACAAGTAGGGAGGTAGGTCCAGGGGTAGGAATTTGTGTATGATAATATGAGATGCACAATAATTTGGGCAAAATAAGTGGGAATTTGTATCTCAGAAGATAATAATGGAAAGATAGATGAGGTATTAGGTTTTGAATGACCTTGACTGACAGGGTGAAGCCTTGTACTCCATTTCACAGTAATTCACTGGAGGGATTTGAACATTTAGTTTAAAGGATTTCACATCTTTCTTATCTCAGGGTCCCACACTGAGGGGAAGAGGACACAATGAGTCCCTAGGATGTAGTGTTCTGAGCTCTATATACTTCCCTCTTCTTCCCTAATTGATAATTTTGTATAAATGTTTTCCAGAGAACTGAAAGTTTTCTTGCGTCTGGGGTACTGCTAAATTTTTTAAAGGCAATAATTGTGAAACTGATCTGTGTTCATTTATTTGGTTAACCAGTGTATTAAACACCTACTATATGCCAGATACTATGTTATATGCTGAAGATACAGCAAGTAAATCAAGGATCTTATAATGGGGAGACAGACACAGAAAGATACTGTCATTATAATATAGTGAGATAGGAGTAAGCACCAGGAGCTGTAGGATTCCAGAGGTTCAAAGGAAAGAACATGTCCTGAAGGTTAAAAGACAGCTAAGAATTAAGTAGGTCAAGAGGTGTGCAAATTCATTTTAGTCTGGTGGGTGTAGTTTAGTGGTATTAGAATGGAGTGCTTCAGAATGATGGGGACAGGCCAGGCGCAGTGGCTCATGCCTGTAATCCCAGCACTCTGGGAGGCCGAAGTGAGACCAGCTGAGCCGGAGAGAGACCTCATCTCAAAAAATAGCCAGGCCTTGTAGTGGGCACCTGTAGTCCCAGCTACTTGGGAGGTTGAGGCAAAGAGAATTGCTTGAGCCCAAGAGTTTGAGGTTGCTGTGAGCTATGATGACACAGCATTCTACCAAGGGTGACAAAGTGAGACTCTATCTCTAAAAAGAAAAATGATGGGGACAAAGCCAGATTGTCAGGGTTGGGAATTGAGAGAAACTAGAGGAAGTGGAGGCAGGGAGTGAACACGCCTGTTTCAATAAACACAATGGTTTTAGAAATATGTAGGACTATATAATCTCAAATCTTTCTCCAAATACTCAGAAAGTATGGGCAAAATGTAACAAAGATTCCTTTGAAGGACTAGTTATCTTTTTCAAGAAAGAGAGGAAATCCTTTGGAACTAGAAACCAAGAGAACTAAAAACCAGAGTGGGCTATGGGAGAGTGCAAAGAAGGTTGCCATTCTTGTTATAACCCAACAGCCTCCCAAAAGACCCACATCTGTCTCAGCCCGTCTCAGCCTTGGTCTCCAGCACGCCCTCCCCACCCTCCTTGGGTTAATTCCAAGAACAGGTTTCTGACGAGGAAGTTCTCTCAGTTCTCTTGACTCCCTAGCCATGGTTAAAACAATGGTAAAAACTTACTCAAGCATAGTTTCCCAGGTTACTGAGTTTCCCAAGCTACTGAGCTTTCCAAGCTGTTCCCATGCCAATCGCCAAGCTGTAGCCCCCTGAGCCAACTACCTGACTGTAACCCTGCCCCCAGCTAACCGCCACATTTTGCTTCTGTTTTCGCTTGGATCACCACATAGCAATGAAAAAGGGTATAAAAGGCTGTCTGTTTTTCTCTTTGGGGCCGTTTGTCCTTTGGGGCAGTGACCTGCCTGCGCAGATGTAATAAATCACCACCCCATTTCAGAATGGGGTCCATGTTTTTCTTATGAGTGGCCACAGTTACAACATTCTCTGTAGTCCAGGAACTTGAATTTTAATGCCCATTTTTCAAAGGCAATATTTTAATGCCCATTTTTTAAAGGCAATAATTGTGAAATTGGTCTATGTTCATTTATTTTGTTAATCAGTATATTAAACAACTATTATGGAACTTGAGGCTATTACCTGGTGAAAAAAACTGGAAATGAAAAAGAACCCCTTCTTTAATCCAGATGTTTAAATGTCCTCCTATGCCATTAGTGAAAGAGTTGACTAGGAAAATTTGTTCACTGGTGCAGAAAGATACCAAAAGGCTTGTCTGTCTCTGAGTGGATATAATGAGATTCTTTTCTCCCTAAATTCATAACCACAGGGCTGCACTTCATTTGAGTTTGGAGCAGTGAATTTATTCTAACCATGCAGTCCAATAACAGCCAAACCAGAATTTCCTTATTAAAACTTGTCCCAGATTGGGGCTATAGCCAGGACCCTTTGCAACACTGAATGTAAAAATGCTCTGGAAGGGATATGTGCTTCCATCCCAGAATATGAAATATTTGTGGCTTGGTGCCTGTGGCTCAACGGGCTAAAGCACCAGCCATGTACACCTGAGCTGGCGGGTTCGAATCCAGCCTGGGCCCGCCAAACAACAATGACGGCTGTAACCAAAACATGGCTTGGCATTGTGGCGGGCACCTGTGGTCCCAGCTACTTGGGAGGCAAAGGCAAGAGACTCACTTGACCCCAGGAATTGGAGGTTGCTGTGAGCTATGATGCCACAGCACTCTATCCAGGGTGACAGCTTGAGGCTCTGTCTCAATAATAAAATAAAATAAAAAAAAGAAATATTTGTTCAGCAGAGACAACAATAATCAAATTTAGAACACTAACAGATAACTGAATAATAATATCTGAAAATAGTATAAAATAAATATATCTAAATGACCACATAAAAAGGATTTTTAAAAAAGGATTTAAAACTTAAGGAAAAATAATGAGGAATTGGCAAATTTGAAAAAAATCATGTAGAACTTTTAGAAAAAATATAAAAATTGAAAAAAAATAGTGGATGGTTTAAATGGCAGAATAGATGCAGTTAAAGAGAGAAATAGTCAAGTGGAAGATAGAGCTGAAGAATGTCACGTAGTGAGAGATAAAGAGGCAGGAAAATATGTAAATGATGTTAAGAAATATGGAGGTTGGCGGTGCCTGTAGCTCAGTGGGTAGGGTGCCAGCCACATACACCGAGGTTGGTGGGTTTGAGCCTGGCCTGGGCCTGCTAAACAACAATGACAACTGCAACCAAAAAATAGCTGGGCGTTGTGGTGGGTGCCTGCAGTCCCAGCTACTTGGGAGGCTGAGGCAAGAGAATTGTGTAGGCCTGAGAGTTTGAGGTTGCTGTGAGCTGTGACGCTATATCACTCTACCAAGGGTGACATAAATAAATAAATAAATAAAATAAAATAAAGAGAGAGAAAGAAATATGGAGGAGAGGATGAGTATATAAAACTATGTTGCTAAGAATTTGTAGAGGAGAAAGTGAGGAGCAATATTAGCATAGCTAATAACTTACAGGTTCCTAGAATTGACAAAAGGTATAAAACCTCAGGTTCAGGAAGCACAGTAATTCTACTTCCAGACAAATATTATTAAAAATTAATGATTCCAAAGACAAGAAAAATATTGAAATAAACTGGAGGGAAAAAAAGACAGATTACATAGAAGATAATACAAATTAGAATTAAAGCAGACTTTCTGGCAATGAGATAAGCCACAAGACGAAGGAGTAATATTTTCAAAATCTAAGAGTATCTAGCATGGTGTTTCTAACTAAATTTTCATTTAAGAGTGAAAGTGACAAAAAGACATTTTCAGTCCAAGATTTGGAGGATTTATCACTTTCAGAAAATGGAATACTGAAGTATGTACTTCAATTTTACTAGGATTTTACTAGTTTACTTGAATGAACTTTGCATTTATCCAAGAAGATGGAGGGAGTGATGAAGAAAATAGATTTCAGATGCCAAAGTTGGCAGGGAATGTGGCTGAATGACAAGGAAGAGGTGGATAGATGATCACAACAAGGTCAAGGACCTGCTCTCTGGAGCAAAGGAAAACCCTTTCTTTTCCATGGGAGATTCATTCTAACATCTGTGGGAAATCCTCTCCCCATCACCTCCTAAATTACACTCCTACCAGGTGTTTGGCCAGGCCAGAAAAATGAAGGGACATCATTCAATTTAATGCAAACGTATTTTCTGAGATCCCAATTTTGAACTGAGTTAAATTCACTCCTTGCCTCCAGCAGGATGTGTTCCTTTCCACATGGGAAGTGTTCTTTTTGTAAGGAGTAAAGGAACTTCAGCAGGGGCTGAAACTGTAGTTAGAGCTTCTGTCTAGTCTCGCAGAGGTGTCTGAGGGTCCTGTGGAAAAGGCATCTCATGGCCATAGTCTGGGGAGTCAGATCATCTGACAGTCAAGGACAAACAGGTCGCTTTTATTTCCCTACTAGGAGCTAGGGGGAGTAGCTGCTAGAAAGGACAGAGGGGTACCAATTAAAACGGTGACTTTTGCATGCCAGACAGAGCTGTTGCATGTGCCTTTCTTTATTCTGTGTGTGATGCATCATCAAACAGTAGGACTCATTCCCTGCTTTGGTAACATTGTTCCTGCTTGTTTTTCCAATGTTAAAAACATAGTGGATTTATATTGATTGCTTTATGGTTAAACAAAGTGTTATCACTCAGGTTCTCTCTTTTTACAGATTAATTCAGGAATAGAACAAGTATATACTAATCGCTCCCTCAATTGTGCCTTGATTCCACATTTGTTCCAGCTGCTTCTCTTTCTTCCCACTCTTAAAAGCCAAACTTTTTTCAAAGAAAAATTTACACTTCTATCTCCATTTTATTACCTCTTGTTCATGACTCAGCCTTCTTCAATCAGCCTGAACAGCTCTCATCAAGATCATCTTGTCATTAAATCCTGCAGAGCTTCTTTATTCTCATCATACTGGCTTTCAACAGCTATCAATGCAGTTGACCACCCTGCCCACCTGCCCTTCTTTGACAACCTCTTCCCTGGGCTTCTATGCCTTCTCCCTCATATCAATCCATTACCCAGACTGTCAACTTACTTTCTTAGCTGGTTCTTAGTTCTTTCAGAGCACTTCAAACTATATTACCCCTTGCACAGACTGCTGCAGGAGCTTCCTAGCTGATTCCCCCCTTTTCTCATTCACTGCAGCCCCATTCAAATTAGTTCTACACCTACTAAACAAAATAACATTAAAAAACATATTCAAATATGATCATGTTATTCTAATGCTCAGAATTATTTAATCATTTGCTGTTGCTCTTAATATAAAGATAAAACTTTCTAATGTGGTATAGGAGGCACCACCTGCTTTGGCGCTTGCCTCTCTCCAGCCTCACTTTTACACATCATCCCTTGCTTCCTGGGGGCAGCAGATTGGTCTTGGTTTCCAGTCCTTCCCGTTCACTATTTTTTTTTTTCCTGTGAATGCATCAGCTTGTGTACATGCATCACTTCTTGACCATCTACTTGTTTGAGCCTGCTCATCCCCCCCACCCTTTTTGCTACAGATAGGGGTTTGCTATGTTGCCCAGGCTGGCCTCAAAGTTCTGGGTAAAGCAAGCTTCCCACCTCAGCCTCATGAGCAGCTTGGACTACAGGAGGGTGTGACCAACTCATCTTTTAGCTCTTACCTCAAAATTCACTTCTTAGAAGGGGACCAGCTACTGATATATGAATAATAAAGTTAATTTTAAAGAATAATAGAATTAATAAAAGATCATTCTGCAACTGCCATTATAATAATTGATTCAAGTTGTGGATCATTAAATGGATGATCAAACCATTGGGGGAAATGTTATTGCAGAATAGGATCAATGCACAGTCTCCTCACAGACCACCCCACATTCTCAAGGGAACATACGCTCTTCTATGGAGAGACCTGGCAGATTCCAACTTAGCCCAGTGGTCTCCCTGAGAGTCTCTGTCAGGGAAGAGTCCTGACACGGTGTGCCTCCCAGTGAGATGACTACGAACTGCACAAAGTCCTTTTACCCACAGTGCTTAACCTGACTCTCATAACGATGAATATTAGTTCAATCTAGATCTAAGATTTTTTGTAAGCTTACTGGCCCAACTGTTACAAAAAGTTTCTGCCATGAAAAACTAAGAAAGAACAAGGAAAAAGGATGAGAGACTAAAGTGATTAAAAGAAACTAAGGTGACTTAAACAATGTGAATGTGGGTTTTCACTGGATTAAAAAGCAAACAAACAGAATCCAGGAGATACAAAATACTTAGAGCAATTAGAGAAATTTGAATATAAATTATATAATAGATGGTATTATAGAACTATTGCTAATTTTCTCATGGCATAGAGGTTATGTTATGTAGGAGAGTGTTGTTGTTCTCAGTAGATGCATGCTGGAGTGTTACCAGTAAATTTTCATGATGTCTGCAACTTACTTTCAAATGTTTCAGCCAAAAATAAATGAATGAATGAAATTCTTTCTCTCTCAACAAACCAAACAGTTGAATAGTACATCCCATATTCATTCATGTTCATCGTACTATTCTCTCAACTTTTCTGTAGGCTTGAAATTTTTCAAAGTTAGGGAAAAGAAGGGAAGGCTAGAAGGAGTCCCAGGCTACTGCAGTACTGCAGATATCACCAGAACTCATGTTTTGCCCAACACAGATACAAATGGATACATGTAGAAATATTCATAGATGAGTCCTCCTTTCTCTGTCAGTGGAGAGAGCCTAGAAGCAATGAGCAAACCCAGCACCAGATCTTGGTTTCTAATACCATTTTCCAGTAAAAGAACCAGGGCTTGGGGCGGCACCTGTGGCTCAGTGAGTGGGGCATCATCCCCGTATACCAAGGGTGGTGGGTTCAAACCTGGCCCCACCCAAATTGCAACAACAACAACAGCAACAAAAATAGCCGAGCATTGTGGTGGGCACCTGTAGTCTCAGCTACTTGGGAGGCTGAGGCAAGAGAATCTCCTAAGCCCAGGAGTTGGAGGTTGCTGTGAGCTGTGTGATGCCCCGGCACTCTACCAATGGTGATAGAATGAGACTCTGTCTCTACAAAAAAAAAAAAAAAAAAAAGGGCTGGGAGAGAGAAGAGAGAGATTATTCTGCATCTCCTGTGCAGAATAATTCCAAGCAATTTACCCTCACTAAGGGTAAATTACTGACCCCTCAGTATTTTAAGTGTGAACTTCACAGAGTGACCTCTTTCCAGATAGTCCAGGTTGGGCTGTGTGTGAAGAGTAACTTTACAGCACAGCAATCTGAGGAACTCTTCACTCTGCTTCAGCCAGTGATAGAGGTGAATGTCAACGGTTACAGCTCACATTGCAAGTAGTATGTATCCCTGCATTTCAGTTAACATAATGTAGCAACATTGTTTTATTCTAATAACTATAGCAGTAATGTCATCAATAGGAGATACTAGTATGGGGTATATGGGATCCCTGTGTTACACTTTGCAATTTTTAAAAAATTATAAACTGAAGCTTCTCCAAAATAAAGGATTAATTAAAAGTACAAAAAGAAAGAAAGAGAGAAAGAAAGAAAGAAAGAAAGAAAGAAAGAAAGAAAGAAAGAAAGAAAGAAAGAAAGAAAGAAAGAAAGAAAGAAAGAGGAAAAATGATTTGTTCCCTAGGGAACAAATGATTTGTTCTTTCTTTTTTTTTTTTTTTTTGTAGAGACACAGTCTCACTTTATTGCCCTCGGTAGAGAGCCGTGGCATCACACAGCTCACAGCAACCTCCAGTTCCTGGGCTTAGGTGATTCCTGGGCTTAGCATCATTCAATCATTGCCATGAGGCAAGAGAATCATTCAATCATTTCTTGACTCCTGGTGAGGTTGGATTCTTCTACCAGGTGCCTTGGTCCCGCTGGGGACTTCTCCTTTACTGCATGGGCAATACATTTACATCCCTCCAGGCCGTGAGCTCAGTGAAGGCAGAGACTTGGTTCTCTTCTTTAGGGACTGCAATCACACCTGGCATAGGGTGGACTCTAGTAAATATTTTCTGGGTAAATGTATGACTCTCTTCTAATAAACTATAAGCTTCATGAGGGCAGAGGTTTAGCTTTGCTCCCTGTTAGAGCCCAGCCAGAGCTAGTGCTCATAAATGTTGGTTGAATGACTAAAAGAGAATGCCAAGTATGTCCTGGGTGTAGGGCTATGACAAACAAGACCTAGCCTGCTCCAGGCTTAGATTTGTGGCCAGCACTGGCCAATCTTGAAAGCTGGGAAAGCCATTGTTTGTAAGGGAAGTATCCTCCTGTTGGTGGTATCTACACAGGCAGAGCCACCTTCCCCAGCCACAAAGTGAGGAAACTAGATGGTCCTCCTGGGATCTGGTAGAGCGGCCAGTATAGATAGCTCGGGCCTCTCAGACTGTAGGATGTAACAGCAAGTGAGAGACCATTTGGATGCGTAGTCAGGGCAGCCAAGACAAGAGGGAGTGATGACCAGTGAAGAGTTATAAGCTATATAAGCAAATTGTCTCGTCCATGATTGGAACTCCTCCCCCACACCCCTTACCATTTGTATGTTGAAGCCTTAATCTCCAGTACTTCAGAATGTGACTATATTTGGAGACCCAGCCTTAAAGAAGTGATTATGTCAAAACAAGGCCCTTAGTGTGGGCCTTGGTCCAATCTGACTAGTTTCCTCACAAGAAAAGGAGGTCTAGATACACAAAGAGACATCAGAGGCACCTGCATGGGGGAAGGACCATGTGAGCCACAGCAAGAAGACAGCTGTCTGCCAGCCAAGGGGAGAGGATGCAGAAGAAACCAACCCTGCTGACACCTTGTTCTTGGGCTTCCAGCCTCCAGAACTGTGAGAAAATTAATTTATGGTAATTATGTCACACAGTTTGTGGTGTTTGCTTATGATAGCCTGAGCTGCATAGGTGCCTTCTGAGTAAATGAACAAATAAATTCCCAGGCTATTGAGCTGTGACCTGGAGGTCAAGGGCAGACTTCCTGAAGTGGTGCTTCTCACATTTTAACCACTTGCAGACCAATTGGGCCTCTCGTTAGAATTTGGATTCTGACCTTCAAGGTCTAGGGTGGGGCCTGAAATTCTGCATGTGTCATAAACTCCCAGGGGAATAGGAACCACAGCCCACACTTGGAATAGCAAGGTTTGGGAGAAGCCTGGCAGCACAGCCTTAAAAATCCTGCTCTGCAGAGGCTTGTCTTTGAATTGTACAGTCTCTGATTATTGTGGAAGAAAATGAGGGAACTTATTGGAGAGCTATTAAGCACCTATATTTGCACACTTATAGATACCAGCTCTGTGCTAGCTCCAGGACACAGGAGAGGGTTGCAAGATAATGGCCTGTCCAAAACCCAGGGTGTCTTTTGTCCAGGGAGAGCCAATTTTATTCCACTGCAGATATAGAGGATGAGCCCATCAGTCATGCAGAGCTGCTAGGGAGACAATTTTTCATCAAAGCTTAAGAAAAACTAGATGAGTTTTTGAAAAAATTGGGAGGCAGCTGAGAGTTATTTGTTGATGTCAGTGACCTCAGAAATTCCAAATGAGATTCTCTTTCATTTTCCTGCCCTTGGGTCAGGCTCCTTCTGCGGAAGCATCATTCTCCTCCTGCGCCTTGTCTGTGAGGACGCCTGGCTGACCATCGAGGGTCAAAGTCAAACATGCCCCCTTCCCCCCCAACCGGTGTCATTTTAATGCACCTTTCTCTCCACTAAAGCAATCAAGACTCCTTGAGGAAAAATGATGAGGAATAATTTATAATGTTCACATAAACAAATAAGTCATTCTTCCCGTGGCTCATTTTCCAAAGCTCCAAGAAAACAACATGTGATGGAAATTAGGTATGAGCCATTGCTGAGATTACTAGATGGTGTGATTTTTATTACCAAGTAATTAACCTACAAATAACCTTGAAAGATCTAACTGACTCAGTTGGCCTGGGAAGGATGAGACTGGGCCCCATTTGATTTCTTTAGACAGCCAGGCAAGGCTGGTGGGGTGCAGGCCTGGGGGACAGATCCTGTGGTTGAGGGGTGTCTGTGCTGGGTGTGGTTTGGTTGGAAGCTAGGATTTCTGTAGAGTGTTATTACAGGGGGTGCTGGGCCCACTGAGGTTTTTTTTGCACCTTTCAATGGAAAGTTCCCACGGCCATGGTATTTGCATTGCCTCTGTTTCCCCATGACAGGATGCCCTTGCCCCTTGAGTTCAGTCAGTGGGAGGCTGGGCTTTCTCATGTCACATCTGCCAGAAGCCCTCACACAGAGGTCCCAGCCCTGGGAGGCAGAGTTTGCTGCCCTCCTCCACTGGTGGCTGGCTTTGTAAAGGAGGGGCTCGCTGCATAGTCAGCCCAAGGACCCATGGGGGGGCACCCCTAGCACTGATAACCTTGAAGTGAAAATGCCCATTGTTGCTTCTGTTCTAAACACAGTTCACAGTTTCTTCCCAGCGCATTCTCAAATGCTTCCATTTACTAAAAGAAATCAAATAAAGATGCATCTACTGGCAAGTAAGCTTGCATCTGTGTTTTAGAACTAGATACTCTACTAGGCCTTGTAAGCTTCTAAGAGAAGAAACATGCTTTCACTGAGAATGGGCTTGGTGATTCTGCTTGTGTGCTCTTGGGATAGTTGGTTTGTCCCCTTTTAATCTCATGTTGAAATCTGATCCCCAGCATTGGAGGGGGGGCCTACTGGGAGGTGTTTGGGTCATGGGGCGGGTCCCTCAGGAACATCTTGGTGCCACCTGTTCATCCTTATAATTAGTGAGTTCTTCCTCTATTAACTCTATTAGCTCCTGAAAGAACTGATTGCTGAAAAGAACCTGGCACTTCCCTCCCCCATGTCTTGCTTCCTCTCTTGACATGTGAGCTCTGAATGTTGGCTCCACTTCACCTTGCACCAGGAGTAGAAGCTTCCTGAGTCCTTCATCAGAGCAGATGCAGGTGCTCTGCTTGTACAGCCTGAGAAACTATGAGACAAATAAATGACCCAGGCTCCCTCAGAGTAGCACAAATGAACTAAGACATCTGCTTCATAATATGGAAAATATTGGATGTAACTATGTTTGTACATATTTACTTCCTCTACTAGGCTGTGAGCTCCTCAAAGACAGAAATAACTGGAACTTTTCTTTTTTATTTTATTTTATTCTCTTTATCATTAAATCATAGCTGTGTACAATAGTGCAATCAAGGGGTACAATGTGCTGGTTTAATATACAATCTTAACTATTTTCATCAAACTGATTAACATAGCCTTCCTGGCATTTTCTCAGTTATTAGATGAAGACATTTGTATTCTGAATTTAGCAAAGTTCGCCTGTACCCTTCTAAGATGCACCGTAGGTATGGCCCCACCAATTACCCTCCCTCCACCTCAACCTCCCCTCTCCCCTCCCTACCCTTGCCCCTTTCCGTATATTCTTGTGTTATAGTTGGGTTATACCATTCATACGACGGCTATAAATTAGCTTCAAAGTAGGGCTGAGTACATTGGATACTTTTTCTTCCATTCTTGAGATACTTTGCTAAGAAGAATATGTTCCAGCTCCATCCATGTAA